>OX451403.1:15839450-16124770 GCA_949629135.1 Eremobia ochroleuca | reverse complement strand
CCAAACATAACATGGACTCCTGCAAATGATGTTTTTCTCATCCACCCTACAAACCTGAACGGTCATGTCCAAACCATTTTTTTTGACAACATTAACGCATGTAACTTGTTGCAGTACAACTGTCACCCTAACAAAAACAATAGAATCCTGGACTTGGTATTTTCCAATAATGAAGTTTCTGTCTCCTGCAGTACTGATCCCCTAGTTCCTGAAGATCCGCACCACAACGCAATGTGTATTACGGCGGACTTTGTTCAGCTGCCTAGTCTGCCATCTCGTCCCTATGAGAAATACTTGTACCGGTCTGCTGACTATACATCAATTAAAGACGAACTCAACATCATTGACTGGCAGTACGAGTTGGGCCACAGGTCACTAGACGATGCCGTAGCATTCTTTTATGATGTCTTATATAAACTACACAAAACTTATATCCCATCAAAAACAGTTGCTTCTCAGTCTAAATACCCCCTCTGGTATAAAAGTCCGTTAGTGAAAATCATTAAAGAAAAATCCAAATTCCATGCCAAATTTAAAAAATATGGGAACGATTCTGACTACCAGTCTTTTGTAATATTACGGCAACGTGCAAAGGAACTAGAGAAGTGCATGTTCGATGATTACATGGCAAACGTAGAATCCGCTATTCGCAACAACCCTCGAGCCTTCTGGACCTACATAAAATCAAAAAAGCAAAACAACTCCTACCCTTCTGTTCTGCGGTTTGGAAACCTGTCCTCTAGCAATGGTGAAGAAATTTGCAATTTCTTCGGCGAGTATTTTCTGTCAAACTTTCGTGAATCCACCAGCTCTGAGAATAATGCACAATATCATTGTTCCAGTGAGTGGACTGACCACAGTCCATATGATATTGCTGCTATCGAGGTTTGTGAAGACGAGGTCATGAAACTGCTAAAGTATTTGGACTTAAATAAATCTGCTGGTCCAGACAAGCTCCCACCGGTTTTCATAGTAAACTGTGCTACAAGCCTCTCGGTTCCTCTTACACTATTATTCAGACGATCTTTTGATACCGGGGATATGCCTGCTATATGGAAGTCGGCTTATATAACTCCTATTCACAAAAAGGGACCGAGAAACTGCGTTGAAAACTACAGACCGATATCCAAGTTATGTGTGTTTGCTAAAATATTAGAAAAAATTGTGTACAGACAAGTTTACTCTGCTCTCAGGCTCAGTTTCAGCGAACACCAGCATGGATTCTTGGGTGGTCGGTCAACAACCACAAACCTCGTTCTCTGTAGTGACTTCCTGTCAGAGGCTATGTCTAATCGGTCCCAAATTGACGTCATTTATACAGACTATGCTAAATGTTTCGACAGAATTGATCACGTCGTTCTCATGCGCAAACTTCTTTCGATGGGCATTAGGGGTAATCTATTCCGTTGGTTTAAGTCATATGTGGAGGGTAGGTGTCAGACTGTTGTGCTGAATGGGTATTCATCAAGATCACAGCGTATCCCATCTGGAGTGCCTCAAGGATCTTTATTAGGGCCGCTCTTATTCAATTTATTCGTCAACGATATTGATTCCTGCTTCCTTCACTCTAAAATACTTCTATATGCAGATGACATGAAAATTATGTCTAAGATATCCTCCGTATCAGATGCTCTGTCATTGCAGGAGGATTTAGATAGGTTCCAGTACTACTGCAGAACTAATAAGCTCCATCTAAACGTCTCCAAGTGCTACGTCTGCTCCTACACTAGGAAGCCCGTACCTATCACATTTGGCTATAAACTTTTAGACAGATCCCTAACTAGGGTTAATACAGTCAAAGACTTGGGAGTTGTATTTGATTCAAAATTATTATTTGATCAACACATAGATAACGTCATTAGTAAAGCATCAAAATCTCTAGGGTTTATCTTGAGGGTCTCGTCTGAGTTCAGGAGCATCAAAACCATTAAAATTCTTTACTGTACTTTTGTTCGCAGTCATCTCGAGTATGCCTCTCAAGTTTGGAATCTCAATTACAACATATACATCAATAGATTGGAAGGTATACAAAGAAAATTTTTGAGGTATATTCAATACCGGTCTAAAACTTATTCTCCCACTTATCTCCTACGCTGTAAAAGATTCCATCTACTTCCTCTTTCTGAACGTAGAAGAATTGCAGACTTGGCGTTTTTGTTTAGAATCGCTAACGGTTCAACCGAGCTTCCCGAATTGCTGAACAAAATCGGACTGCGGGCTCCTTCTGCTTTTCTGCGCAATCCTTATCTGTTGCATACTCCTAGGGTAGGAACGAATTACAGACGAAATTCGTACTTAATTAGAGCGAGTCATACGTATAATGCTGTCTGCCGGGACGTCGACATCGATGTTTTCAGTACCAGCATCTCAAAATTAAAAAGGACTCTTTGCGATTTCTTTTTTGATCAGGTAAACTTATAAAATCTATCGGCTTGCGTGGTCGAGAAAGAGATCGCAGAGATGTGTTTTTGAAACACATTTTTACCTTTTTACATTACTTATGTTTCTACGCAAAATGTTTACCTTCTAAAATATTTGTTTTTTTTTGTTGTAACATGCTATCTGTGAAAACTTGTAATTGGCCTTATTTCTGTTACTCTTAATCGTGCAAAAGTTTTTAGCTGTAAGTTTTCCAAAAACTGTAAAATAAAAATAAAATAAAATAAAATAAATGATGGCAAAAAAAAAAGAACATCATTTTTTAAACACATAAAATCAAGTAACTGCGTAATTACTTTATTTATTATTATTGATTTATTAACTCATCACGGGCCATTCAAATATTACGTAAGCACTGCGGGGGAGGGGGGGGGGGTTTTTGCCTTAGTTATTTTGATGACATGGGGATGGGGGTCTGGATGGTGATTACGTCAGCAGTATTTATTTCTTTACTTTTTCGCATTTTCTACAAAAGGCAATTTTGGTTTGAACACAAATATTTTGAATACAAAGTTAATAATTGCAAAAAATCTGCTTACGTAATACTTGAACGGCCCCTCATCACTATCATTACAGTAATTTCCTAATTCAATAGTGTGGCCAGAATTACCTCTTGTTTAATTTAATTTGACGTCGTATAACTATCCACTGCCAAAACTAGTCATAGTCCAGCCGGAAAATTCTGTAAACATCTCACCCTGAAATCATAAGTGAAGTGAGTTTGAAGTGAGCAGTGTCAATAGTGTTAATTCTTAATGACAGCTCACTTCCCGCTCACTTCACCTAAGTTCTCACGGTGAAATTTTTACAGAATAGCACTGCAGATGTATGAACGTAAATGAGGCAAAAGGGAGTATTTTACGGTTGCAGTAGGTGGCATTCTGCAGTTTCTGCCTACCCACACGGGAAGGTGTGATGTTTAGTCATCTCCTAAGTTGCATAAAAACATTGCATCAACAAACCTAACTCCATAATGATGCGTCATTGTTTTCATTCGTTGACCGAAATAAAAGCACCGAGTCAAATCTGGTTGTGAAACTTGACAGAAAATTAAAGTGGTCGAGCTTTTAGCCATCCCAGTAAAACTAGCTCACATACCTACTATAAATTCTACATCAGCCAATCTGACGTTCCGAGCTGTGATGTGGACGAGTCTGATTGGCTAACACCTGCACTGAAGCTTTCGGATTGGTTAACTAAACGAGACTATGTATGCAGACAACTAGCATACTTCGTTAGAAGAAGTCTTTACGTGTTTCCAGAAAATAGTGGTCAGAGTCGATGATGAATGCTAAAATTATGGAGGCATTAACGACTAATTTAGTCGTAGATGAAGTGGCCGTTTACTTGAAGCAAGTGACTAAAGGCTATACTAAAGACTGGATACGTGTAAATCTAGTTTAACATCGAAAAAATAATAAAATGACAGCACTTCAAGCACGTACTTGATATTATTGTTAGTCGAATTCCGATTAGGTAGGATAAAATAATTGAAAATTCTGTTACGATTCGTTTGTTACTCAAGAAAAATGTAAATATAACACGTATAAACTCTAGATATAAAATAAAATACATTCAAAAACAATATTTATACTCAAAAATGTTAAACAGTGTAAATCGGATTGTCGTTGTTTTAAAGTTTTAATTTTTCGTTTATAAATGGTTGTGAAAATAAACAAGCCACGTTTGTAAACTAGTTTATATGAATATCAATATAATGTAATCCGTGAGCGGTCAGAATTTAATGATTTGGGCAAGTACTTGCAGCACAATTATTTAATACTTGCATCAAAAACGAAATAAGTAATTTAACGGAAATCTGCTTTTGTAAGTAGCTTACCTGCGCGCTACTACTTAATGGAAATCAAATGAAGAACAAGCTTGCAAGACAAGTCTGTTCAAAATATTTTATCCCCTGTTACTCGCGTGCAAGGTACTTGCAAACATGTCTTATCTTATACCTACGTCATTAGACATTTTTATTTCTTTTTACACTAACAATGTTCCATTAGATTCTGATTGCCCACAGTAAATACCATTTAAAGTTCGGAATTAAAAATGTGTTGAAGATTGGACTAATATTTCCTACTGTACTATAGTTAGTATGAAACTGATATTCTAGTTAATAAACATAATCACTAAAATGTCATAAATGAACCCCTTATTCCTGAATAATATTTTATAAAAACGCTCTTGTAAATCTATAGAAAAAAAAAAAACCTTGTAATATTAAATTTTCAGGTAAAGATTTTTCGAGCGTTTTTCACATCTTTATGAATAAGGGGTGAGTCTCGATTCTTTGGTTCATTGTAGTGTTTGCTGAAACGGGTCACATACTCACGTATTTTAATAAACTCTGAAAATTCAAATCATTTTTGATTTTGCAAACGTTTTGTGTGATGTGCACTTAGATAGGTACAGACAGATTGATAATAATGTATGTAGAGAGTAAGCGAAATCTGAATTTTACTGAGAGGCAGTGAATTTTACACAAAAAAATATTTGAACTAATAATATAATATAGTATCTGAAAAGTTGCAAGAATGCTCGGCTAGTAAAATTTGTAAGGTTACGGCTTAAATTTATTAAGAAATTCACTTTTGCGATTTGTTTAGGTATCTATTTTTCACTTTTTTGTGTCTGCAGGGTAATTGCGTAACACACTATCAGTAGCAATGGGTTTCATTTTGACAGGTGAACAATATTCATTGCGTTATTTACGTTGTTGAGCAGACAAATTTTTCCAACATATGGAGCAATGGATTAGCAATATGCTTCAAAATTATTCAAATTGAGAGTAATAGTGTGTTACGAAATTAGGCTGCTGGTCGACTGGTCTTATTATGCCGATATCTAAATAGTTCCGCGGCATTTATAAATTTTTCACAACAAATCAATTGTTTGTCTGCTATACATCTGAGAGGCAATTGTCGTATTTTTAAGAGCGTTCCCGTTCTAATTTCAGTCTTAATCTGTCAAAAATACAATCAATTTCCCTACATTTTTGACAAGTTTTTGACATTAATTGTCGCGGAGTTTGCGAGATCTGAATTGGAACGTTTTTTTAGTACGAGAATTGGCCTTCTGTTAGTTATATATTGATAAATGCAACAGAAATTGGTTAAACATTGTTAATTGTAGACAATTTTAAATATAGATGCACTAAAATGTGTGAGAGAGAGCTGCAAAGCAATCAAGTGAGCTGTTTCGTCAGCTATTCATTCCCACCATTTTCTTCCCTTGATTATAACTTCACTAGCACTAGGTCCCAGTGTTTTAATAGGAAAAGTAATAAAAAGATTGTCTGAGCTTTTAATTAGTAAAGTTTTTAATGTTTAAGTATTATTTTTTATTTTCTACTTAACATTTTAGCATTTTTGTGGACTGTCATAAAGGATCACTTTTTTGTGAGAAATTTTAGTATCTACTAAAAACTTATTTAACACCGTTGAAAAATTGATCGGATAAAGATATTCAAAGCTTTATTTTAATGAAATTTGTTGTTTGTCTGACAAAGATAAATATAAGTACCTTGACATTTAAATCGTATTAAAACACACAGCACATAAAACGTTTTACTAAATATCAAACAGCAAACTCTATCAAATGAACATGAGACTTGAGCCATTAACAATATAGTTCATATTACTTTGTCCATTAAGGGGTTTGTACATACAGTAACAATGTAAATATGTTTTGTATTATAACGGTTATAATCCTATTTGTGTCTTAAAGTGGTGTAAACGCCGTTCATAATGACTTTCATGACTTTGTGAAATCTACCTGCGAGTATACCTATTTGTCTTAATTACATGTCAAAACAATTGTTTGGAAGTGACAGAAAACAGGTCACTAAGAGAATATATTATAGTCTGTAAGGTTATGGAGTTAAATAATAATCCTTAAAGTTCACCGCCTTGAGTTGACCTTTTTGTTTTAATAATAAATATGAGGGAATAAACTATTGGAACTAAATGGAAATGGGGCCATTAGCAAATGGCTTCGCCTGGTACGAATATGAAAAAAATAGACATGTTTTTGTGTAATGGTGCTGCAAGGCACAAAGTAAACTGCATTGCTACAATACAATATTGTATCGTGTATTATTTTTTGGCTTATAACTGTCTTTTTTTTTTTTTTTTTTATTGGATATCCAAAAATATACTATTTTTTAATAAATCGTGCTAAATTCATGTATTTCTGAATTCTGAATGCAGAAAAATTAAAGTTTTCACAGTTTTGACCAAAATATAGACCGACCGCTTAACTGAGACGTTGCCTGAGGTAGCAGCACGGTCCGGGAGGTGTGGTGTCGTGATGCGAGAGTTCAGTGACTCGTCAACTTGTTACCACTATTACAACTCCCGCACCGCGCAGCTACCTCGTTCAATGAATTTTGTACAACATTTTGCGTGTGTTCAACCCTAAAAATATTATGTTATAAATACTAACAGCTATATTTCACATAGTCATTATAAACACGGCGCCCTAAGACGGGAATCATCGAACAATGGGTACATACTCAATTACACTAACGATATTAGTTAAAATTTTAAACTTTTGCAACTTTTAATTTTAGCGGATATAAAATATCCTGTTCTGTTGCTAGTTAATAATTTTATAATTAAAAAAAAAAAACAATTAAGTTTGTACGTTATATAATTGTAAATAGTTTAAAATGGAGTCTTTCTAACTGTCGGAATGTTTTCACTTAACTATTGGGAAACGAAAATAAATGGAAATATTCGAAAATGTTCGCTTTTGATGTTTCATTTTGTCTGAACTTTCACCCGATAACTATTGCAATAAAATCCTATTTTTACTGGACGAGATACTTTACGTTTGTTTGGAAATCACTAGTGAATATAACCTCAACGGTTGGAGTGGAAATGGAATTAGGTAAGTTTCAGAGAAGCTTTAAAACAAAAGATATGGAAAGATATTGTTAAAGTTCAATCAATGTGTCTAGTCTTATCCCAACTATGTCGATTGGATTCCAGTGTAACCAGATGCAGCTGAATATCAGTACTTTAACATGTAGTAACCATGAATACCAGTATTTTACAGTGAGTGACTGCGACGTCCTCTCTGATTTCCATAACCAAGTTACTGAGTAACATCATATCCCCTTGGTAAGACTGATTGTCGGACTTGCACGCTTTTGACACCCGTAACGATTGCAACATATAGAACCAACGGCCTAGTGTGCATTCTGAGGTTCGATACGTAATGGATCCTTGGTAAGTTGGTGTATAGCATGCCTGTCCGCATAACCGCAGTGGTGACAGCACGTGGTGGTAATACAAAGTACTAAAACTCAAGATTTTAAAGTGGTAGCAAAAAAATGCTTTTTTAATTTTGTTATCAGATTGGTTATTTTTTTGTTTATGTATTTTTTTATGAATATAATACACAGTGACACATACATTTTATTACTTTCATTTAAGGAACATTTGATTGGCTGTTTAACACAATTTATTTCACTAAGCTAGCATTCTTAGTTTCTGAGACCTTCTAGTATCTTTATGTGACCCTAATTCACTGTTCTCGAGTGTATTTACGTCCCAAGTACCTAATAGGGGGCAAGCCTATCAGATTGAGGAAAATTCCTGATAGAAAAAACTAATAACCAACAAAATAATAATGTAAC
Organism: Eremobia ochroleuca; assembly: GCA_949629135.1. Lineage (NCBI taxonomy): Eukaryota > Metazoa > Arthropoda > Insecta > Lepidoptera > Noctuidae > Eremobia > Eremobia ochroleuca. Next base: position 16,116,681 of record OX451403.1, on the reverse strand, counting down.
TTCACTTTGAACAAATTTTGATTTCTTTACTACAATAGAAATAAAGTAATTCTCATTCGCGCTAAAAACCTAAAACTGGGAACGTTTACAACTCTTTATGCTCCCCACAAAAATATCTCGACAAAACGAAGCCACTTGTAATCCTGGATTACCATTTTTTTGTTCTGTTATCCTACGAGTAGTTTAGTCGCGTGTTGGACATTTTTACCTGAATAATGTTTAGTTACTACGTTCGTACCAAAATGGCTTTTAAGGAAATTAATTTGGAAAATATGTTTATTGATGTTAGTAATGGTTTTTAGAGCTCCCTTAACTCAAAACCATAGGTTTTACTTCGGTACATATCACTGTTCAATTTTATTATTTTATGTATGACTATCTTCATGAATACCTTTCTTCTCGGCAGGATCAAACCGGCGGGGTAGTTGCCTAACACACTAAAGGCCCTTTCCCACGGCAAGATCCCGTTTTTTGCACGTACGGTTTTTTGCAGCATCCCGTTTTCCGGATACTGCAAACAGGATGCCTGTGTGAATATGTATATTTAAACACGTACACCACTAAACGGGATCATGCAAAATCCATACCTGTTTAAAACGGGATCTTGCCGAGGGAAAGAGCCCTAACAGTAGTAATGGCTTTCATTTATTTATTTATTTTACCATATATGTGCACACATATACTGGATGATTTTTTACAGGCTCCAAATTTTTACAGAGTGTTCTATCCATGAATGTGTTATACAACGTGTAACGTTAAATGCGCAAAACCTGAAAATAGTTTGAACGAGCAGAATTAATTGAACCACTTTTTAATATAGGTAACATTTTTCAAAAAATCTTCATTAAAAACGTTGCCGTGTCTATTTATTAATAAGTCAAGCAAGACAATGTCAGCACGGCGCAGCGGCCCGGTGACGACTCCTCCCTCGGTAAAGCGTCGTCGCAGACGCAAGAAACGATCAGAATGGCCAGTAAAACTAAAACAGCACATAAAACTTTTACATTTTTTTTAATGACTTATTTTTCCTCCTAAATAGGTCAATTGAATTAAAAATCAGTTGGGGTGTCTCAGGTTTTGCGCATTTAACGTTACACGTTGTATAGTATAAACTTTCACTATGGGACCAACTCTGAAATCACGAAAACAGAATCAGCTGTTTTATACAAAAGTTCAATACCTACTTGACCAAAATGTATGAAACGGCTGATTTTTTTTTTCTTGATCTCAGAGTTGGTGCCATAGTGAAAGTTGTTCATATTCATGGGTAGAATACCCTGTAAAAATTTGGATACTGTAAAAAAATCATGCTGTATAAACAGACAACAAAAACAGAACAGAAACATAGGTACAAAGGTGATGCTTATTCCGTAAGAAATCTCTTCCAGCATAGATCGTTTTGACAGTTCAACAATATTCATTGCATTATTTACGTTGTTGAGCAGACAAATTTTTCGAACATACTATGAACCAATGGATATTCTTCGAGCAATATTAGCAATATTATTATTTTTTTTGTTTATATTATTGTTTATTTTTATTTTTCTTTTTTTTTTTTGTTATTATTTTTTTATCTGATGTATGTCTCAGGTGTACTGTGTGTCCTACAGTCTGTGCAAAATAAATGTATTTTCTTTCTTTCTTTTCTTTCAAATGATTCAGATTGTGATTGTTGGAGTTTTAGGCAGTTAGGGTGCAGGTCAAACCAAGTTAATCCAACCTTAGACAGCCACCCATGACACTTTGATGGGTGACTGCCTCACTGCCTAAGATCACCCATAACACTGTCATCAAATAAGAGAGAGAGAGAGAGGGTGAGAAGTTGTTGGACCAGAACTTCTCACCCTCTCTCAAATTATACACTAAAAGTTCCTTCTGTTCCTCAGAGCAGCGTTGAATTTGCTAAAATATTATTATAATGAAATAAGAATCAAAATTCCTCCATCAAAGAGAATAGTTAAGCAACAATGACAGTAAACACATTTGATTTCCAACAATCTGCCGAGGTATTCCCCAAAAGGGGGCAGAAAACTTTGGGATAGCTCAACTTGACGCATTCTCTATAACTTTTAGAGTTTCTCAAACTATTATGTGGTTGCCCCTTTATAGGAGCTATGTGACGTTCAAGTTGTGTTTATGGTGAGTTTTAGCAAAGTTTGGACTAAACAATGAAACCAAACAGTAAAAATAATAAGACTAAAATTCGTGTCTTTCAAAGGAACGTAAACATAGATAAGAAACCATTTATAAATTACAAATCAAAACTCACGAAACAAAAAAGCATTTTTAGATTCAAGGCATAATTTAAAATTCGAATTGAAGGAAAAATACAACCCAGAATTTGTCAAGGAGACGAAGAAGGAGGTTTTTTTTCGGGTTGTGTCATTGGGCCCGAGAGCGGGTCTCCTTTTCAATCAATCAATAAAGACCGGTGCACTGAACAATAACCGAGTGTTATTTGAGATTTCCATCATGTCAGATAATAATAATAATAACGTTTATTTAAAGAAACTTAGACATAAGTTACAAGATATTTTAACAAAATTATTTAAGTCAATACAAGCGATGTAGTCATCTGTAGTCGAACTAGGCAGAGCCTGTATTTCGACTATCAGCGCCAAACCCCTCGAGTATTAAACATATATAATTAGCCAGTAACATTTCATTTGTATCTTGTACAATATCATTTTAACAATTATTAATATATTTTCTTTACATGTGGATTAGAGAAAGAAAAAAAATATACAAAATAACAACATAAAAAGAGAAAGGGTTTGTGTAGTGTTTGCATGCAGGGCCTTTTATTTGTGTGAGATGGGGATGTACGTGTGTGGTGTGTAAGAGGATGTGTATGGCGTCGTCTAGTGTTCTGCTGTGTATAGTGTTGTGGTGTGAGTGAGCGTGCGAGTGTTTGTGTGTATGTTGTTAGAGATGTATGTTGTATTTTATTATAATGGTTGTTTATTAGGATGCTATGTACAGAAGAAGTTCAGTCTGAACATGAAAATGAAGATTACCCGCCTCCGCCGTCATACTTATTATTGAGTAGTTCCGATGGCCATCTGTGGTCTTCACAATCAGTTCCACTTCATTAAATGGTGCTTTCCGAGAGCAAATGCACGAGATACTATAAAAAATACCCCAATCGCTATAGGTGTGCCTATAAAATTTGAGTTTTACCCTCGATTTCCATGGGAATCCCTCATCAGATTCCGACTTGGTGACAATGGGACCATCTCGAGAGCATACTCTTTCAAACAAAAAAAAAAGTTTTTAAAATAGGCCCACAATGGACGGAGAAATTGGTGAACATACATAAAAAAAAACATAAAGTCGAATATATGTAAATAACCTCCTCCTTTTTGGAAGTCGGTTAAAAATATAAGAATCTATATAAAATACAAATAAAATAATCAATTAAAAATAACAATATCAACCAAATGTCATGATTACAACTGACAACTGACATGATGACAACTGTAACAAATCTTAGTGCATAGAATGTTAACTTTTTTAATATTAAACCATTTACAAGTGATTAAATGATCCAATATTATTGATTATAAGAAAACATTATCTTAGGGATAACAGCGTATTTTTTTTTTAGTTCAAATAAGAAAAAGAGTTTGCGATCTCCACATAATCCGTAGTCCAAAATCAAAATTAACATGTCCACTAAAGCTAAACATACATCAAGATCAAGTAAAGTCATGAGCTCCAAGTTTCAAAGGCAAGCAAAGTCCTGGAGGCTATGGTTGTCGGAAACTAATAGGAAGCGGTGGCTGTCTGAATCGGGGCCAATGGGGACTATTGGGGTCACGTATTGAAAATAGTTAAATCGGTCAGATGCACTGCCATATGAAAAGAGGTTAGCCAATGGCTGATTAAATACGTGAGTGATATGTAATGTGGCATTTTGCGGTGTGAGGGAAGAATATGGCATGTCTTTAGTGAAGATTTGAATGTACCCTAGCCTCGTCCGAGGTTTCTTAGTTCCACATATGCACTTAGTTTAACCTCCTTCAGATTTTTAGGGTTTCGTACCTCAAAAGGAAAAACGGAACCATTTATAAGATAATTTCGTTGTTCGTCTGTCTGTCCGTCTGTTAAGACCGTTTTTCTCAAGAACGCGTGAAGTTATCAAGTTGAAGTTGAATACTCAAGGCTGCAATCCCTTGAAGCTGTGAAAAAATCAAGCTTCTAAGTCAACGCAATCAAAAGATACGGGCATATATGTTCCGTTTATGCCGCATATTTTGACACTCGCAAAGAATCAAAACCTATAGGGTACTTCCCGTTGACCTAGAATAATGAAATTTGGCAAGAAGCAATGTCATGTAGCACACACACAAGTAAAGGAAACAATCCGAAAACCGTTTTGTAGTTATATCGCAAGTCCGTCTCTCACTTGACCGGTTTTTTTTAAGTCGGATGCGTTATTTTCGTCAGTCTGCCGTCAATATTTGGATGTTTGTTATCCAATCACGCAAACACGGCTAAATTGATTTAGATGAAAAGCATACACATAGTTTTTAACCTGAATTATTTAGGAACACAAATGACACATACACTACGTAAGTAATTTATTTATTTACTAGCGACCCGCCCCGGCTTCGCACGGGTGCAATGCTGATCACTACATAGTATAAAACAAAGTCGCTTCCCGCTGTCTGTCTGTCTCTATGTTTGCTTAGATCTTGAAAACTACACTACGGATTTTGATGCGGTTTTTTTTATAGATAAGAGTGATTCAAGAGGAAGGTTTATATGTATAATACATGCATAATATAGTAGAGAAACACTGATAATTTTAGAGTCATTATTTCTCGGCCGACTCCCCGACCGGTAACGCCCGCATTTTAAATCTGTAATATCTTCGAAAATATTCATTTAAATTACATGCTGTAAAGGGCCATAATGATCTATATGAAATGCAGAATGTTTTAAGGTACTTAATTGGATAAGGGTTAATGCTGTATTGCCTAAAATTGTTTCTTAAATAAGCCATTATTTCTCGTAAAAAGATAAGGATAAAAAATGGTTATTGTGGGTTATTCCTAAGAGATAGACATATACCATCGCGGACTTTTTTGTAGAACCTTTTAAGGTGTACAATACTGTAGTACATTATTTTGATCTATCTCGAATGGTTCAGCCAGCGTTTACAACGTAATCGCAAAAAAATGTGTTTATTTACGACATCACATTAGAAACCTCTAAAATTATCAGTGTTGCTCTACTATATTATGCATGTATTATACATATAAACCTTCCTCTTGAATCACTCTATCTATTAATTAAAACCGCATCAAAATCTGTTGCGGATTTTTAAAGATCTAAGCATATATAGGGACAGACAGACAGGGAAGCGACTTTGTTTTATACTATGTAGTGATTTTTATTTTACCATTTATGTACACACATATATAAATAGACAAGAAAAAACAGAACAGAAAAATAGGTACAAAGGTGATGCTTATTTCTTAAGAAATCTCTTCCAGCATACCTGCGATAGGACATTAGATAGAGAGATGTAGACAGCGTGTGAAAGAGTAAAGGAGACAAAAAGAATACATAAAATCGTAATCAATTATTCACTTAAAAAACTAAACAAATACAATGAGAATATACTTACATACATACATACAAATAAGCATACATACATACAAACATACATACTAACATACATACATACTTACTTCTAAAATAAATATCACTATGAAGTTAATAAATATCACGTAATCAAAATAATAAATACATACACAACTATGATGAAGTGGAAAGATAGTGTTCTTTTACTCTTCTTTTAAAAACTGCAATTGTTTGGCAGTCCCAGTAATATGTCAGAGATCATCAACCCGTCTTGAGCTCGCGTGGATCTCAATGCTCTGCCTTTTCTGTATGAGAAGAAGGCCTTTGCCCTGCATCGGGGCAGTAATAGGCCCGTATCATCATCATCTGCCTGCCTTTTCTCAACTCTGTTGAGGTCGGCTTCCAGTCTAACCGGATGCAGCTGAATACCAGTATTTTACATGAAGCGACTGCCTATCTGACCTCCACAACCCAGTTACTGGGTAATACGATACCCCTAGGTAAGACCGGTTGTCAGACCTTGGGGTTTCTGACTACCCATAACGACTGTCTAAGATCTACGAATGACAACCGGGACCAACGGCTTAACGTGCTTCGCTTTCTATACTGATAATAAAGCTGAAATCTTTGTTTATTTGTTTGAAAACGCTAATCTCTGAAACTATCAGTCGATTAAAAAAAAACCGTTTTGCGTTTGATAGCCTAATTTTTGACAAAAGCTATATAGGCTGTTAACATCGCGCTAAGACTCTTAGATGCTGTGCAAAAAAAAAAGTAAAAAGAACGCTTAGCAAAACTGAAGTAAACACACACAGGCGATGCGATGTGACGGGATGGGTCGCGTAAACAAGATTTACAAGATCAAGAAACAAGATTTCACGCGGACAAAGTCCAGGCAGTACCTAGTTATTATTATAATTACAAATTGTCAGTCTATTCAAATATCATCTGTTATTTATTTATTTATTTAGGATCTCCAACAAAAGATGTACACAGACCATTAAAACTAAATTAGGAACTACATAGGTATCACGTAGGTGTACTCCTTCACTTACAGGAGACCACAGCATACATAGTAAAATTTTCTAAGCTAACAAGAACAAAGTTATAATACTAGGAAAATATGAATAAAAAGTTTAAAACAATTAAGAAAATGAAGATTAAATCACATTAGTTACTGTTTATTAATGAAAAGTTAAAAAAAAATAATAACAATTAACAGATAGACAAAACTTTAAGACAACGCACACATATGAGACGCACGGCTTATTATACTTATAATTATTATTGTTTGTTACAAAAGTAGTTTTTTTTCAGTTTGTATTGATTGTTATTATGTTATTGTTTAGTTGTCATCTGCCGCTGTCGCGGGCGCATCTTGATTAATGTATGTGTTGTCTTTGGTCCCTGGCCCTGACATCAAGCGCTTGAGTACGAGGCTTTTGGCTACGTTGTATATTTTGTCTTTTCATTTTTTTTTTTTTTATTTTTCATTATTATTTTGTTTTTTATTTGTAACGTGCGTTTTGTTTGTGCAGAATAAACGTTTTTTCTTTCTTTCTTTCTTTTCTTTACATTTCTTATACTTAGCAAGAGATTCGTAGATGTCAAAATTTGTTGTTTTAGATAGCGTGTTATAATGCCTACAAAGTCTTGGTACAGCGGCGTAGTGACCCAGGTTGTATTATATTGTTATTGTTATTCTTTGACAGTTGTATTATATAAAATAGCTACAACATGGCACATTGATGCAAGGTATCAATTTGGTTTTCATTTAATTTCCCTGGCTTTACAATGACCGCACAGTTATACCTAACGACAAACCATTTCCAAGATTTTTACCCGAAGCATTTCAATACTTTGCTCACACCATTGCGCCAGGCAGAATTTACGACCAAGCTTCAACACCCTTTTAACCGCACTCCTGCTAATGTTAGCGCATTAGGTCTTTCTATTCAACTGATTGCTTAGAAGGCTTGCAAAAAACAAAAGAACTCGCCAATCGAGCTAAGTGAAAATGTAGATGTACGAGTAAATTGGTTGTGTATTTGAATATTGAGCTGAAGATATTTGTGTAGTGGAATTGGTTACTAGGGAAAGATGTTGTCCCGAACTAGCATCTTAGCAACCAATTCCACTTACACTTCAAGGTTGATAATAATGTTCTATAATAGTTTTTTCTTTATGATATTATCAAGTTGTGGTCAACAGGACTCATCTTGAGATTGTATAAGTTATTAATTTCTAAAAAAAAAGGTCAGGGTTCAAATTGTGCCCAATTGGATAAACTTGACCCCATCATGCCCTCTATGACTCTATGACTTAATGCGAAACTCCTACATGGCTGGTCATTTGTTTGTATAGCTTTACACATTTCGTATTTTATAAACATAATCAGCCTATTTTATTCCTACTGCAGAAGGATCACATGTCTTTGATTTTTCGGATCTAGGACATGCCGGTTTCGTCACGATGTTTTCCTTCGCCGCTTTGAGAGCAGTGGTGATGAAATTATTTACACAAAGTAAAGCGTCTGCCCAGGTTCGAACACACGACCTTCAACTAATAAGTCGAGGTCGGAGTCGGGGGTATAATAATGAGAAAATAATAACCACAAAGCCGGCCGTTTTCATTGTAATTATCTCTTTAAAATAAGGCAATTTTCTCGACTAATCAATCAATCAATGAACGTTCAAAAGTTTGCCCAGAATTATTCATTGATAGCATTTAAAAAAGTGTCAACTATAAATAATTCATATTCGTTATTGAATATTGCGAATGTATGCCATAAATTAAGTTATTATTGAAATAAACCTTGTCTGTCTAGTTTGCTAGGAATAGAGCCAATTAATCCTCGTTTGTCCCTAAAAGCTATTTACATAATAAAAGGATAGGCCTCAGTTTTACACGAAAAATTTTTGTCAGTTGAAAAAATAAAAATTAAATGTTGTTCGATGGTAAACGGAAGATGCTTGAGATTGGAATTAGACAGATTTGGTTAATTTTTATTAAATGGGCGTAATATAATAGTCAGAATAAGCTTATGAGGGAACGATGCCAAAGTTGCTTGTATAATTGGAATATTCGTAAAAACTGAAAGTGCTTTTTTCAATGAGATTTTTGTATGAACTCAAGACCACAGTATAACTTTCAACGTGAGCTATTTGTTTTAATAAATTATGAGAAAATCTACCTGATGTTTAATCACAAAAGTCACATAAGACAGGGAGGTTTGGAAGGAAAAACGGGAGGACTTGCCCAGCACACAATAAAGGATAGCGAAAAAAAAATCTCTAGTGTTTGCAATTTCATTAAAATCATTTACGTTGCTATCAATACTAAAAAAATTGACATGCTAAGTGGACGAAGAAGCCCTATGGTAGTACTTAGTTATTTGCGAGTTGAGCTCTCCTAAACAAAATACAGTAGATATAATATTTAATATAATATTTTGGTCGACCAAAAAGACTAAACATGTTACACAATTTGTCTTAGCTAATTATTCTTAAAAGTAAATCAGTTACAACTGTGTCGAATTATTAGCATCGATATTTGTGGTTATCAGAACCTAATAGACGGTTAGCCGAAAAAATATTTTAGAAAAATATAATACGAGTAACTGCCTTTATAGAAGTTTATTTTTAAATAGAATCAATAATCAACAATCATTACTTACAAGGTACCCCATTACATTGAATGCTCAAGTATTTCATATTTTATCAGGGACGGAACTGAAACTGAAAATTCCTCCCGACACTACTACTACCAAACCTAATTACCTCCCAAAATGGCCCCAACCTTCGTACCGAATGCTAAAACATTAACAGGAGCAATCTAACAGCCTTACTGGTCCGAAAGGCGGCCGGGTGTCAGGACAGGGGTAGGTATGGGTCCAAGAGAGTGCTTCCAACAATTTGCATTTATTTACTGCTTTTCACAGGTAAGGTTCCTATGTACGAAACAAAAGGTTGGAACTTTTTGTGGAGTCGGTATGGTCTTGCAATCGTATATTTTATTTTGTTTATATTTTTTCTGGCTGTGATACGCGTGATAGGCGGAGTTATGGTCGTGAAGGTTGAGGGTTCAGGCTTTATGAAGTAGGGAGAAGTTTGTGGTGTATGGGTTTGTTATGAGGTGCTATAGTTCTGGGTTAAATTGATATTGGGATGTCCTGAGAAAACAAGGAAGGTTGCGTACTGAAGGGGACTATAATACTAGCCAACTCGTTTGTCCGTTTGTCATAGAGCTGTATAGAATACAATTAGTCGTTTTATCAAAAATGTTGCCGTAATCACCGTTATTTAATTATACATAATTCTTAACAGACAGATTGTCGATCGCAGTTTAAATTCATGGTTCTTTTTCAAAGGAAAGAAAAAAAAAACCTTTATTTGTGGTAAATATGAGGTAGAGCAAGAACGCAAAAACAAAGAAGAACACGCAAAACGGCCATTGCTAAGCATAATGTTACGACCCTATGTGAGACAGAGCCCTACTCAAGAAGCCTGCTTCCAATTCTTTTGACACAATCCCGTGTTCAACATTAATGAAACTTGCAATGATTAAAGGAAAGGCTCTCTAAGCACTTTATAAATACTTACACTTTCACTCAGTAGTTCTATCTCTCAGCCTAGCCTTTTTTTATGTTGGGGTCGACTTCCAGTCTAACCGGATGCAGCTGACTACCAGTATTTTACATGGAGCAACTGCCTATCTGACCTCCACAACCCAGTTACTGGGTAATACGATACCCCTTGGTAAGACTGATTGTCAGACTTACGGGCTACTGGCGACCCGTATCGACTGTCAAAGATCCACGAATGACAGCCGGGACCAACGGCTTAACGTGCTTTCCGAGGCACGGAGGGGTCTTGGTATGTGAAGATGGTAACCCATCCACGGAACAACCGCCGCAAGCGTAGCTTAAGCTGATCGATCGACCCGTGCGGCTGTTATTACTTAGCCACAAGTCCCTCTTACACTCAGCTAGTTCTAACCACCACGAATATGGGTCAAAATTAAAAACTTCCGTCAAGAACTTACAAGAGTTAAAAGTTACAAAAACGTCTATTACTACCGTGGCGGCGGTTAACGCTACCTGCACACAACTTTCTCACAACAACTTGTTATACAAATTACTTGAATTCAACGCTCTTAAGTACTTGAAACCTTTTACCTTGTTGCTTTCAAGTTGAGGATTGTAGATGCTAAATATAAAGTTAATAATACTCGGAGAGGTAGAGAATATTTGGAGTAATTTTAAAAGTGAAACTGGAGCATGTTATTTGGGTACAATTTTGTTTTAAAAGGTGTTACTGCGCTTATGAACTTTAATTTTATTTTACTTCAGAAGAACCACTTCGTGTTTCTAAGTTTGATTCTCTGAATGGTTAGTGATAACTCTTCTTCTCCTTCTGTAATTTTAACGCTAGTTATGAGAATATTCGTCGACCGTAAGTTCAATTGAGGTAAGGGACAAAATACGATTTTTCAGGAGAGGCCGACAAAGTTTTTTTTCGGACTAAATCGCCCATAACTTTTTTTGTTATTAACCTTTTTCGGGTCTGATTTCACACATAAACTTGCATTTTAGTGCTCTATCTACATGTGTAACATATATTCAAATGAGTTAGCTATTTAAGAAAATAGATGTCCCTTACAACAACGTATTTTTTTAGTAATATCCCTTACTGACCAAGTATCATGTAGTCCCGTCCCTTACATTAAACTGACCTCTACGTTGGATCCAATCTATTAATGAAAAAATACTGTAAAGGACTTGTTGAAAAAAATTATGAAAAAAATATAGTGTAAAGAGATTTTTGACAGAAAATGAAGTACACACTTTTGACGTACGTAATGGTAATTCGTTGATTGGGAAGACCCTTACCTTATTTGAAGTGGATTGGCGGCGATAATTACACCATTTCTAGTTCCTATATTGCATAGTTTTTCAGATACATTGTTATTATGGGGCTGATTCGAAATTTGGATCCAAAAATCATTAGAGTAAGGGACATTTTTTTTAAGCTAGAATTTTTCCATATTCACCATTCGATAGAGCGAAAAATTCTGAACATAACTGTATACTCAACTCATTTTGGGTATTTTGTCCCTTATCTCAATTGAACCTACGGTCGACGAATTATTACATGCAGTGGTAAGAATGTTAGTCAGTAGGCAGATCGGGAGCATTGCTGACTGTTCAGGTTACCATGAAGTATCAGTACATGATTCTAAACACCAGGGACAAAAAAAAATCGTAGAATATGTTTTTTTAAGTCTGCTATTCCACACTTTTTCACTATTGCATTTACTTAAAAAATAGCAGGTTTTTGTTTAATAATCAACGAATCATTTTGAGCTGAGCTTCTGCAAAAGATGATGTTATTAAAATAATAATAATAATAATTTAATTTATTCTTCAAAAAGTACAAAAGCGTTACAAATAAACAAAGTTTTCAGCTATTTTAGAAAAAAAAAAAAAATGAATGAATGAATGAATTTATTATTAAAAAAATTTGCTTTTTTTTAAAACCAAATAAACAGTGAGATAAGGCCAAATAGATATGTTTGGAAGAAAAGAAGTACAAGCAAGCCAAATAAATTTAGATCAGCCGTGCGATTCTGTAACCATCTTACTGTGAAAGCTTGGGTGAAGTGAGCGTGGAGTGAGCTGTCATTCGCGTGCTCACTTCACTTATGATTTCACGGTGAGATTTTTACAGAATCGACCGGCAGGACGCGGGACGGGAAGATGACGATGATGAGTTACCATCGAATTGTTCGTACCTTCACAGAGAATGAATGTGACCCATCTCGTCCCGTGGGTATCGTAGAAGACAACTAAGGGAGCTTAAGATCCAGTGCATACCATAAAGCACTTTAGATCACACGCACGATGGCGGGCAAACCATCAACAATCGAATTCCCAAGGAGTGTTGGTGTCAGGCAGGTGGCTAACTATCTTCCATCTATACCAATAACAAAGCTGACGAGTTTGCTTGTTTGAACGAGCTAATCTACCGAAACTATCGATTGGATTTGAAAGAAATATTTTTGCATTTGATAGCCAATTTCTTGAGATAGGCTACTTACCATCAAACTAAAAAAAAAAAATCAGAGAGAACACAGTATCACAGCAGGCAGGTGGTGCGATGCAACGAGGTGGGTTGGGGGAACCAGAAATTATGCGGACGAAGTCCCGGGCTGAAGCTAGTAAAAATATATATTTCAGAAAAAAAAAATATAGAAACTATATACATGACGTATATAGCCTTAGCAACAATGATAGGTGAAGAGCTCGTGCAGGAGAATTGGTTGTTAGGTCTTGCATAGGATAGGTACTTTTTATTATGTACACCATATAAATTACAGACATAAATATAGAAATTTTACAAAGGGTGATACAATGGGCAGTCTTATCGCTAAGAGCGTTTTTTTAAAGATAACCTTTGGATGGATTGAAAAGGGGAAGAGAGACAAATCCTGTAGGAAGTCTGCGGTGTACCATTATATAATACCGTGATTACATAATAAAATTTATTATACTAATCTGAATACAATAAATATATATAAATGAATAAATATATATAGATATATAATTATAATAGACATGAAACAGGAGCAGAGAAAATAAAATGATGATGTTTAAGGAGAGAGGAAGTGCTTTTTTATCATAATTTTAAAAGTGGACAAAGATTGAGGACGCTTTACCCACACGGGCAAATCATTCCATAACCTTACTGCTTGAACAGTAAAAGATTTGTCATATAAAGTGGTGGAATGCACCGGCACCTCTATGCTCAGGTTTTCCGATGTATCATCTGTGTATTAGTGACGTGGTGTTTTTGTTGGCAGCACAACGCACACGTAACGTTTACATCGCATTAATGTGCGCTGTTACGCGATATCACGACGCGATCGGTGGCACTCGCGGTATGAAAAGTAGACTTAATACTAAAAGAAAATGATAGACAATTTAAAAAGTTCACATTGGTTTCAATTTTTTTTATTTTCTTTTAATAAAATAGGTATCGTGGTACGAATCTACTCTCGCGAAAATTGTTGGTGAAAAGTGAGGTATGTCGAATCATTTATTTGAATAAAACGTGGTATACAATGGCGTTAATATAATAGAATGGCACAAACAAGTTCTAAGTACGAAAATAAGCTGAAAAATCAAAGAATAAAATGAAATACTTGATTTCAAAAAGCTTTATTAAAACTATTATATAAGAAGGTATATTTCTCTGTTAATGAGTATCTAAATGATAGATTTTGATTTATTGAAATTATTGATATTAATTAATTCAGTTTTGCTTTATTTGGTAACTAACTTATTTATTTATTTTATTATTTACGTATTTATCTTATTCTTGTTAATGAACTTTCCTATTTTTTCACGTGCACCCAAAATTCCTTCACACAATTTAGCACATACACTGAAAACAAATGATTCATATATAGAAGCGCTTGATGCAAGTTCACGCTCCACGGTGCCACACAAATAGAATGTCTCATACGGAGAATAGCCCCAAGCCCCTCAAATGTATTGACGTTGCCAGTTGCATGATTTGTATGGAGATTTGAACTAGAAATTGTTGGGTATAGCTCCAGTTGTCGTGGGCTTTCCTACGTGTCGATACAACGCACAATTTATAAGATAGTGTGCCATTAATATTGTCATTTTGCTAGGCGGCTTCGGTGATGCATTGAAGTGGTAAACGTCGTCACTGTAAGAATTTATATAAAACGCCAATGAATGGGGCTTTTATTATATTACCTAATTCGACCGCCGTAAACAGATGTTATTCTATTTAATGACAGTTCTAGTTCTGTGTTTATACAGGAAAAAAAAATAACTAGGTCTCAAACTGTAACCATTAATTCAGCATACGGTATTGCGTAGAAATATTTAGGTGGTTATCAATAAAAATCTGTTGATTCAACAACATTTTTTTTTTATTAATCGATAAAAAAAATCTACGGTATGGGGCCTAGAATCATATATGGTTCATAGTTACAGATTGAGCACTAGTTAATTTTCTTTCTTGTATAATGAACTTTTAGACGGGTTTAGTTTCTACATTGAAGTCGAGTTTAAATTTCTTCCATAATTTTCTGTATGCCAAAGTACTCGTATCTTCTGTCATCTTAAATCACTGCGAAAATTCGGAACAAATCTGCTGCTGAAGGTCTTATAGGTTATTTCAGGGCTATAACGAAAATGCCTTTAAAATTACCTTTCAAGAAAACATCATTGAACTTCATCCGGAACCAAACGCGAATTAACCCAGCCACCAAAATCCTTACAAACCCAATAAAAATAAAATTCATTGACCGTCACTGTCACGGTCGAACTCGCCGCCATTACCGGGAGCTCACTTATTAGCCGTGATTAAAATAGCGGCTCGAGCCGCGGGCGTGATGGCGACTAATGACTATTAGCAACCTTTGTACTGGCGGACGGGATTATGTGCACGTGATCGCGATTAGAACTAACTTATTGACGGGTTGAGACTTGGGTTTTTGTTTTAAATTGTGAAAATTCCTTCTTGGGTCAAAAATCTATATACTAATAATAAAGGTAAATTTTGTTTTTTTTGTTTGAACGTGCTAATTTCTGGGACCACCTGCCGGATTTGAAAATGATGTTTGTATTTAATAGCTATTATAAATACATGATGAAGTACTGGGCTATCAAATGCAGTTAAATAGCCTATAAATAGTGCTATTTAACATCACGCTAGGGTCCTTAAGAGACTCGTACATGACCGGTTTTATTCCTTAAAAATCCCGGTCAATTGCGAGTCGGACTCGTGCACCGAGGGTTCCGAACAAATTTGTAGGTATGTAACTATAAATATAGTTTTCGGATATTTTACTTTACTTGTGCTACATGATATTGCTTTTTGCCAAATTTCATGTTTCTAGGTCAACGGGAAGTACCCTATAAATTTTGATTCCCTTGAGAGTGTCGAAATATATGTTTTTTGCGGAATAAATGGCCGTATCTTTTTTTTTTACGTTAACTTAGAAGTTTGATTTTTTCACACCTTCATGGGACTGTAGATTTAATTTCAACTCGATACCTCCACGCGTTCCCCAGATTAAGGGTCTTGACAGACAGACGGACCACAAAGTGATCCCATAAGGGTTCGATTTTTTCCTTTTGAGGTACGGAAGCCTAAAAAAGAAAGAACTCTAAGCAAAAACGAAGCAATATCGTGGACGGGCGATGCGTTGCGATGCGGAGGGTCCAGGGAATAAGAAATTTCACGCAAACGATGTCGTAGTACACTTATAAAATTGTCACTGCAATAAGTCACAATGTCTGGTTGACACTTCTCGTGACCCAAGAACTGACATTTAGCCATTTTGTAGCATTGCCACCAATGGGGGCTTGTGGCTAAGTCATAACAGCCACACAGGTCAATTGATCAGGTTAAGCTACGCTTGCCGCGGTTGGTCTGTGGATGGGTGACCATCTTTACATATCAAGACCCATCCGTGCCTCGGAAAGCACGTTAAGCTGTTGGTCCCGGCTATCATTCGTAGATCTTTGACAGTCGTTACGGGTCGTCAGAAGCCCGAAAATCTGACAACCAGTCTTACCAAAGGGTTTCGTATTACCCAGTAACTGTCTTTTGGAGGTCAGATAGGCAATCACTCCATATAAAATACTCATAATCAGCTGCATCCGGTTAGACTGGAAGCCGACCCCAACTTATACAAATAGGCAGATGATGTAGCAATGCCGCCAGACTCTTGGGAACATTAGCAGTCGACTGCGATGCGGATGAATTTTTCGACCCCATATACAGGGTTACTGGTAACTCGACGTATTCCTTGCAGGACATCATAGTAGGGTTAAAATGCAACAAATTAAGCCACCAAATGTTCTACCGAAGTTCAGTAGTTTTTGAGTTAGTTAGGGTTTTAGATTTTTTGTGAAAAATCCCAGATTAAATTATTTGAACCCAATTTGAAAATTATTCACGGGGCGGCTGTACTGAAATTGGAGTTATTATCATAGTTGACGCCGTAGCGGATCGTTTTTAATAATTAAAAGTTCAAAATGACTAAAACTTTGGTGAAGATCACTAATCAAACATTTTGTTGTAATTTTTGCTATTACTTCATACAAAATGTTGTCTTAGCACAAAAAAAAATACTACACCAGGTTCACAAATTATTAGTAAAATATCCTTGTCTTATCAGCTATCCAAAAAGGTATGAAAGTTAATACAAAGTCTTGGACTGCATTATGAAAAATCGTTTTTGATTTAGTACAAGAAGGTGTTTATTCGGAAAATCAAATTAAACAATTTCGTGAAAATTATTATTATTTTTAATCAATATCAATTTGTGGTCTTTAATAACATGTATTTCACACGTCTTGTTCGAAGTGCTGCCCTCGGTTTCGAATACATGCTCTTATTCGCTTCCTCACTTCGGTTTTTGTGATTCTTGATGTGATTGTGGTCCTCATCTGGTCCACCGCATCTGTTATTCTCTCCCTTAGTTCTTCAATTGAATTTACGGGGGTCACATAAACTAGGTCTTTCATATGACCCCAGACGTAAAAGTCTAGCGGCGTCAGATCAGGGCTTCGTGCAGGCCACGGAATCGGCCCACCGCGCCCAATCCATCGGTTTGCATAGTTTTCATCCAGCAATTGTCGAATTGTGATGCGGAAGTGGGCTGGACATCCGTCATGTTGGTATATCATGTTTGTCCTTCTTTCTTCGGGTACATCCGTGAGCAGTGCTGCTAAATGATTTCTTAGGAAATCTTCATAAAGTTCCCCATTTAATGTTCGGGGTAAAATATGTGGGCCTATTAACTTATCGTCGATAATACCCATCCAAACATTAAGCGAGAAGTTACGCTGCGATGCGGTTGGTTTCAGTTTCTTAGGGTTTCCTTCTCCCTTCGGTGCCCAGTAATGTAAATTGTGGTAATTTGTGATACCATCACGGTCAAAACATGACTCATCGGTCCACAGAATGTTTTTCAAAAAGTTTTCACTTTCGGCATCGGCATTTAGCATGAAACGACAAAATTCAAGCCGTCTCTGCGGATCTCCCTCTTCTAATGACTGCACGGGTTGGTAGTGGTATGGATGTCGGCCTGACAAGTGAACTACAGACCAGACTTTCCACTGTGACATACCAAGCTCACGCGCTACGATGTTTGTAGATATGTTGGGCTCGTCAATAAAACGTTGAAGAATCAGCTCCTCGTCCTCAGCCGTGTATCTCCGAGAACGACCAGTGTCAATTTGCCTGCTTCTTTGAACACTGCCAGTTTCAGATAATCGCCGATAAGTCGATCCGAAGACACTAACGTGGGGGAGTCGGCGGTTTGGAAAGCGCAGTTGATATGATCTTCGCGCCTCAGCAGCGTTACCGTCACAAAGTCCGTAACAGTACAATATGTCAGCGTATTCTTGATTAGAATATGCAGCCATAGTCAGCACTTATGAACGCACAGCACAACACAAGAGCAAGATATGGGGCAACAGTCAGGGATATAGCCAGATAACAAAACACGAACTTGAGCAACGTAGAGTTGTAACTAACTAACGCTGACGACCAGATTTTGTGAAGTCGCACCCTGTCTCGTACCGAGGGAACAATAGTGACCAATCATAAAGCTTGCCGAGTGTTTGGAATTCAAACGCAGGTAAAAACTACGAATAATACGACAACGCAACGACGCAATTTTACCTACTCCCCATAAAACTTCTATCTTTCCCTGTCACACACGCAAAAGTATTGACAATCATACCTTTTTGGATAGCTGATAAGACAAGGATATTTTACTAATAATTTGTACACCTGGTGTAGTATTTTTTTTTTGTGCTAAGACAACATTTTGTATGAAGTAATAGCAAAAATTACAAAAAAAAAAAATGTTTGATTAGTGATCTTCACCAAAGTTTTAGTCATTTTGAACTTTTAATTATTAAAAACGATCCGCTACGGCGTCAACTATGATAATAACTCCAATTTCAGTACAGCCGCCCCGTGAATAATTTTCAAATTGGCTTCAAATAATTTAATCTGGGATTTTTCACAAAAAATCTAAAACCCTTACTAACTCAAAAACTACTGAACTTCGGTAGAACATTTGGTGGCTTAATTTGTTGCATTTTAACCCTACTATGATGTCCTGCAAGGAATACGTCGAGTTACCAGTAACCCTGTATATAATATAATATAATTTTGTTATTTTAATTAATTAATTAGGTATAAGTTGTTATTTACGTACACGTTGTTTTAATTCTGAATAAAAGTATAGTCAGTATACATACGGGGTGTCCGAAAAGTCATGGTTTACCTTTTACCTGCTGATGGGCCACATTGAGATCTACCAATAAAAAAAATGAACTACCAATAAATTTTTTTTTGACCAGGGCCGATCATTTTTTTTGGTGAAAATTTTAAGTATGAACCTAAATTTTAGGTATTTAAAAGATGATATCTGTAACTTTTTTATATTCAATCGATAGTAGGATGATTCAAAATGAAAATAAAAAACCTGTCCTCGAAAAAGTTTTCATTCGTAGAAATGGCATGGAAAAATCTGATCAAAGGTAGAGATTTTCCAAAATTTCATTAAACATCATAAAACTCGGAAACCATAAGACTTTTACCATGGTAATTTTTTTTTTATTGGTTGATCCCAATGTGGCCCATCAGCAGGTAAAAGGTAATCCATGACTTTCCGGACACCCCGTATAAGAAAATATGTAGTAAAGAGGTCTCGGTATCATATTATATCACGGCTATCATGACAATCCCGGAAGTACGGTCAAGATCCCTACCAGCATCGTACTGAAATACTTCCTTCCTCCGAGCACTTTTTCTTTCTTTCTTTTTATTTTATTTTTTGATCTCCAATCAAGCTGGCGAATAGAGGCAAGAAAGAGGTGGGAGCTCTGTTCGTCATCATTTTTCACTTTTCACTCTAGCTGGCCATTAAAGGCAAACCAGAGGCCAGGAACGTTGGGGTCCGTGAGGTCGCTACTGCCCAACAGCTCGCCACATGCGGGTTTCTGTATCTCTCTTGGTCTGGCTCCTCATCCTAGACCTGTTCCGGTAAAGTAAACTCTTTCGGCATAGGCCTAGAGTTCAGAGCGCGCAAGCCCCACTACAACGTCAACGTAGAGATACGGTGGTGGCGATATTATTATTATTATACATGGAGTAGTTGGGCCATGATGAAATAAGAAGCGAGGCAATATGAATACTGTTTCTATTAATAACTATTTATTAAAAATTAAGAAAAATTACAACGTGACTGTCAGAGCACAAATGCATGGACAAGAGAGCGCCTCTAGTTAGTACGATGACGACATACGCATCACATAACATTTGCTATTCATTTAAACGCAGGCGTCCATACTCTCAACAGGACATGTACTCAGCGGCGTTGCGCGGTCGAGCGGATCAAAAATCCGTCTTATACGTGGCACCGCGACACCGCGCGGATTCCACGCAACTGCGCAATCGCACGCCGATGCGGTACGCGGCGCCGTGGCTGCACTCTATGTGCTATTTTATGTAGGTATTGTAACTAGTTTTGAAAAATCAGTTTAGTTAGGAGTCATGACTTTGGACTGTCACCATGAAACAATGGTACGCGCACATTCACAACACAAAAGTCTCATAGTTCAAGTAGTTAATTAAAAATAAACTGAAAATCTCTTTGATCTCTAATGTAAAGATTGATATTCTGACTCTAGTTTACGCACTGCTTTATTTAAATTGTCAGAAATATAGACTGTATGCATTTTAGTCGGTAGTGATAAATAAATATATTTTCTTTCCTCTTCTTTCTTTCTAGATTCACTCCAAGCTAGCCCACAGACATTATAAACCTTACTGCAGGGAGCAAATAGTACTCCTTAAAGTTTATTATTATTTATACCCAATATTTTATTGCAAGTCCTCTTACGCATAAAAGTGTTTGAGAATATTTGAATTCTCTTCAAGAATATAATGAGTGGGTTTCAAACTCGAAACCTCTTGAATGCGCAACAAACGCTTGAAAATAGCTGTTGCAATAAGCAGCTTATAACGTGTTCATATTTTATAAGCAGCTTAGGTAAGCTAATTACAGCTCAAGGTATACAAATAATAATACACACGTAACTTCTCTGGAAATAGTTGCTGTAATTTTTTCTTGTTTGTTCCGGTATTGTTTGTTTAACAAATATAAGTTAGAGAGAAGAAAAAGAAGTCTCCAAGTACAAACACCTCTCTCTCTTTCTCTCCTAATACCAACTATACAATTTTCTCTTTTCTTCTTCTTTCTGAATGAGGTAATTGATTAATGTCGTTACTCAAAGCGGCGAAGTTGATTTGGGACTGGATTGGCTACGTCTGCCGCATATCCAATGAGCTGTTGGCCACAATAGTCACTATGTGGTTCAGAAAGCTAGAAGACATCGCGGCAGGCCCCGTCGAAGATGGCGGGACCAGCTGAAAAAAAAAAAAAAAAAAAAAAACTACCTACCAGTGGTCCACATTATCTCTGGATCGCAAGCACTGGAAGTTATGAGCCTTTTCCCAGCAGTGGGATGAAACAGGCTATCAGTAACTGTCGACGCGTGTCGAAGGCAACAGTTGACGCGTGTCGAAAGCACTCGAAGGCTGAAGTTTACGCGTGCCGCTCATGTGTATGAGCACTCAGGCCTCGGTCTCGAAGCCAGCGATTGCGGGGCGGGAGCGGCAGGGGCGCGGGGAGCCGCGTGCGCAGTCTCGAAGCCAGCGGGCAGATCGCATGGCGCTAGAGAGGCGTAGTGTTGTGTTATGAGAAATTAGTGTCTTTGTTTGCGAATAAAATGTCTAAACAGCGACGATAACATATTTTTGATGCAACATTTTGAAAAGTCGGTCGTTAAAAAGCAAAAATAAAATGCTCAACACTACGTCAATGCAGACGCTTGGGAACCGCTAGACTGGTGCGCGTCGCTCGTACGCCGCTCTCGGCGCTGCTGCCTTCAAGGCCAATTCCATATAAATCTATGCATTAAAACGCGCCGCTTCCCGCGTCGCCAACGCCGCCGCGCCGCTCCCGCTGACTTCGTGTCCGCAGCCTAACAGTAACAGTCGGTCAATTCAGTAAATATCTCACCGTGAAAACTTAAGTGAAGCGAGCTTGAAGTGAGCTTTCAATAGTGTCCTAAGCATCACGTGGAATGACATCTCACTGCACCTCATTTTTAACGGTGAGATTTTTATAAAATAACTCGGCAGTAATTGACGCCTATTTTGTAAGCATCCCTAATGTGTACCCACTTACGGAAAACACTCCACCCGTTCCATGTCACTACACTATCTCGAAATCTAAACAAAAAGCAATAGAGGCTACTGGCTCATTTCACCCCCTCACTAGTTAATAGTTCGAACGAAATATTCGTATCAGAAACAGGGTGAATTGGGGAAACTCGGTCCACTAGGGTAGTACAGCGAAAAGTTTTACTCCGCGAATCGAGAGTTCGAGCCAATTTGCATTTATTACAGAACGTGGGGGCTGGGTCTCCCCTATTTACATGAACGAATGTGTGGGAACGTATTTTAGATCGTTCCCAGTGTTAAGTGAAATGAGGACGCCGAAATGCGTTTACGTGTGCACGAAATTAGCGAAGAATTGCCGAATGGGCGCTGTTTGTGTACCTCTAGGGTGTTTTGTGTCCAAAACGTGCCAATGGATCTCGGTTATGCGATTCGTGCTTTTACGAGGTGAATTAGGAAGATTTTGGGTAATTTGGACTGATGATTTTTAAAAGAACTGCTGCAACGGCGCATACATATGACTTAGCAGAAATCTGCTGGATGCGCGAAGCACAGAACCGGTAGAAGTGGCGATGCTTGAAGGAGGCCTATGTCTGGCAGTGGACGTCTTTCGTTTGAAATAAAAGAATGATGAATGACGCACACACCACCACGCCACCTATGTTTTACGAATAAAACAACTTTCACTTTGACTTTGAAATTATTTAACTTTATCGAAAATCTAACTACGAGTAGATGGGTAGTTCTATCTAGCAAATATCTGATAACACAAACCATCGATTCAAATTCTATGAAACGACCTCATCTGAATTTTATTGTGTTAGTTACAATCGCATAGCGAGTTTTGGTTCCATGAATATTATTGAACTGTAGACAGTTGAATAATATTCATGGAATCGAAATAGCATGTCTACTCCAAAGCCAATTGCTTTGAGCTATTGTTGAGAATTGGAACCTAAAACGCACAATACAGCCATTTCTGTACTTCAAGATACAGGTTTTCTTCTAGTTTGGGGACAACTGTGAGAGCCATACCCATCCGTTGTTGAAACAACGCTGATGTTACTAGTATAAGCCCTTTTAGTTATTAAATGATTACTTAGAGCTGATTTTTCCATAGTCAGATAACTTTTATCTTAAAAGACATCGGCGCAAATTCCCTTGTTCACAAACTAAACTAAATTTAAGTTCAGTGCATCATTTTCTTTCTATTTTATTAAAAAAAAAGGACAGAAGATAAATATTAGTTTAGTCCTGTCAAATTAGTCAGCGCCTGAGGTATTTTAGTAGACAATTTTTTAATCACGTCTAAACTTGTCCATGGAGTATCTTAATTTCTGTGTGAGAAACATCTCGTCCTGAGGTCGACACTTGACACCCACAGCCTTTAGTATAATTTTCCATTTCTTTCTAAGTTTTCCGTTTTTACCAAATTAATTAACGCCTGGGTTCCTATTAATGGCACAGCACTGACAGTCTGACTGATGCATCTTACAGATTATTCCTGACGAACAGCTATCACTAAAATAATTATTATTATAACAGTAATGAAACCTTTCTTTTCTCATTAACAATCACCTAACCATAGATATTTATTTTTATTATAACCAAAGATGACAGAAGAGGTCTAAACTTAATGATTATTGCCGACGAGTGCTATACACATAATAAGCTATTCAACGCAATTAATATTATTCACTGTCAAAAAGAATAGATTCCCCGAGGCATGTGAACCTTTTCCCAAGACAATAACATTATATTTCGGCGAGCCTCCACCAAAAACTCCCAACTTTCCATCGTCCGTTATAACAATAGGTACCCACACTATCTTAATTCCTTCATCTTAATTGTCTGCAACAGATATAAGCCGACCTAGTTTCCGACGAAACGAGGCAGGAACAGTTCATGTGTCTACTAATGAGTGTGCGACCAGTTCCTCGCAAAGGAAGGATTCTGGGAATAAACCGGGAGTTGAAGAGTTCCAGCTGGGAAACTTTCCTCGCCTTTTACTTTGGTTTTCGATTGACCCTTTTCCTAGTTTCATGCGGCTTATGTGTTGTTGACTATCGGGAAATGTGGCTTTTGTTTAAATTTCCTTCGGGAGCAGTGGTGGTCCAGTGGTAACGGCCGAAATTTACAAAGTATAAGTCGTAGGTTCAAACCAGACAGACGCTTTATTTTGTGTAAATTATTCCATTACCACTGCTCTAAAAACGGTACAGGAAAACATTGTGAGGAAACCGGCATGTCCCAGAACCAAAAAATCGAAGACATGTAACATCTACTAACCCACACTGGGCATGCGTGGTGGATTACGGCCCACTCCCTCTCACCGAGAGGAGGCTACTGTTACAGAAGTGGGAACATATAGACTGATTATTCTTATCACGATTTACTTCGACTGAACAGACCTCCCCGTCGATTCTGTAAAAATCTCACCATGAAATCATAAGTGAAGTGAGCACTTAATAGTGTTAATACCTAGCGAATGACAGCTCACTCGACGCTCACTTCACGCAAGCTTTCACGGTAAGATGGTTACAGAATCGCGGCTCTTCTTAATCTACTATGAGATTAAATCATTACAATGTGTGTCCTTCTGTCTATTACTTAATCTATACATAATATCACGGCTTTATCACATGGGGGTAGGCAGAAGCTACAGATAAATTGCTTATAATCGTCACCGCGGTGACTTGGTGATCTGTAGGTACATCATCTACCTAGCCTTTTCCCAACTATGTTGGGGTCGGCTTCCAGTCTAACCGGATGCAGCTGAATACCAGTATTTTACATGGAGCGACTGCCTATCTGACCTCCACAACCCAGTTACTGGGTAATACGATACCCCTTGGTAAGACTGGTTGTCAGACTTTCGGGCTTCTGACTACCCGTAACGACTGTCAAAGATCCACGAATGACAGCCGGGACCAACAGCTTAACGTGCTTTCCGAGGCACAGAGGGGTCTCGCTATGAATACATCCACAGGCCAACCGCGGCAAGCGTAGCTTAACCTAGTCGATCGACCTGTGCGGCTGTTATTATTTAGCCACAGGCCCCTCTGATCTGATCTCGTGATGTGTAGGTACATGTTTATTTTATGTGTTGATATGTACTTTATGCATAGCTATGTCCGTCCAATCCGTCAAAACTGGAAGAAGGACGCGCGGGCTCACGAATGATGGAAGGAGTGGAGGAAGGCCTTTGGCCAGGAGTGCGACAGCGTAAACTAACAAAAAAAAAAAAAAACTTTTTGCGTAGTGGTGACCTTAATGCCAGGCCTATGTCCAGCAGTGGACTGCGATAGGCTGAGTTGATTAATTGATTTGACCTTAATTCCACAGGCTTTTTCAGCAAGCGTTTCTAACTTGTTCCATCTCTGAATGTCTACTCTCTACCAGCAGTAAATTTTTTAATTATTCTTCCAGTTTTCTGGTAAAGAGTCTTTTTTATTTTTATTAGTACCTACCTATTGTATTACATCTTCCCAAAAAAAAGCAATAACCTAAACAGCAATCCTCATCAAGTCAAAAATATTCAAAAAAAAAGAACGGTAACAATTCCTTTTACCTTTGTTTACGCGAAACGCATACCGGCCCCTAAGAAAATATTTTATTCTCCGTATTTTACAAACGGCGGACTTACAAAGGGGCCTGGACGCGGGCACATTTCTCAAGGCTGCTTTTATTAAACGTCTCATGTAGTTTGTCACTAGCACAATGAAGGTTCGTGGTCGCTGCAGGTATGGGTCGCGTCGAGGTAGGTTGCTGTTTGTGCTTAGAAAAATATTATGTGTGAGACGAAAAATGGTATTTTCGTAAAAATTATGGTCATAAACATTAGCAAGACACCATAAACACAAAAAACAAAAAAACGAAGACAAAAATATAGACATTCCAAAGTTTAAAAAGCGGTATATTCTGTTTCTGGTTTCTGGTACCTAATGTAATGTTTTAGCACTAAAGCCTTGGTTTCCTATGAAAGCGGTGAATGATCACAAAATAACGACTGTCGTAGTTCAGAGCGTTTTTTTAAACAATAACAGTAACAGTAACTACTGGAGAAAATGACAGATTTTCGTGAAGGTCGTTATAATATGACGGAACCACTTTTCTAGGAAACCAAAGCTTTTCCAGTTCATCGACTTTTGACAACAACAACAACAACATAAACATCTATGCATCATCCCAAAGCTTCGGGCAATCTGAACGGACTCATTTGCATAGTACACGGAATGTTGAGCTGATAACTGCCCCTTTTTTATATCAAAGCAATACGTTTTTCATCGAAATTGTCGCTTAACATCGTCATCTAATAGAATGAGTGAAACGGAAGCGTCACATAAAACGCTCAATTATTAAAAACTAGCTGCGCCCTGCGGTTTCACCCGAATAATTCTCGATCCCGTGCGGATATCGGGATATAAAGTATTCTACGTCCTAATCCAGGTCATGGTCTACCCATGTGCCAAATTTCAACTAAATCCGTTTAGCCGTTTTAGCTTGAAAGCGTAACAACAAACATATAAAAAATCTGATCTTTTCTCTTTATAGTATTAGTTTAGAGTAGTGACAAAAACAAATATGCAAAAAAATCAAATCTTTCACTTTATAATATTAGTTTAGATTTTCAATTAAGCACTACTATTTTTATTTCACGTACAAAACGAACTTTAGAAAAACCATAGACGCTAAATTCAAACAGCTACTTACCACAAGACTGGGGTCAGGAAAAGATAAAGCGGTTTTCAGCTGGCGCGTATCTAAAGAGTTGGTCTTAAAAGGTACTATTGTATCTATTTTGTTCTGCCCACAGCTATCATGTAAGTCAACATTATAAAGGACCTGAATTGATGGCAGTATCTAAATTGAAAATGTAGTTTATGTAGTCAAAAAACGGTTTTAAGATTGTTTTTTTTTTTTTTAGGGTTTCGGGTGCTACACGTAAAGTGGGGATATTTTTTTTCTCGTCTACCCCATGTTGTGGGGTACCGTTGGAAAGGCCTTTCAAATATATTGCGGGCATGTGAAAACTATTTTTAGATTCAGGGATTCATTAGTGAAATATTAAGCTTTAAAGTCCCCCCCCCCCTCCCCCCTCCAGCTAAATGGTGGTTTTGGGGTATGTGAAAAAATCAAGGTAGTAATATATATAACGAAATCAAAAGGAACACTATCACAACTAAGTAGGCTTTGCATGTTTACGACTAAAAGTCGACCAACTTACATTATGGACACAATAAATTATGGGAGAACTGAATTTTCAACTACAATGTTAAGTTTATTCTTGGGATAAATTCATTCCAACTACGGAACACTTCATTGTGCGTGGTCCGACATGCGCTTGGCCGGTTTTTTTTTTTTTTTCTTTATTATGAAATACCATCAATATATGCCTAAAACAGTTACTTCCTTCATGGTAATGGAATGTGGGTGTACTAATAGTTGTACTTCTGCCTAGCCCTTTCGTGGCTACGAGCGTGGTGAAATGTTACGCAACATCAGGTACAGTAGAAGAAAACAGATTAAGGACAAGCACAGTATCCTGTCGATCAATTCAATCAATCTGCCTAGCCTGTTCCTATGTTGGGGTTGGCTTCCAGTCTAACCGGATGCAGCTGAATAACAGTATTTTATATGCAGTGACTGCTTACCTGACTTCCACAACCAAGTTACTTGGTAACACAATAACTATGAAGGAGCCTAGATATGTAAGCAATCGCGCAAACACTAAGTAAAATCTGAAATAATAATAATAAATAAATCTGAAATAATAAAAGTTAAACTTGTATACTGACGCCCTAACTGCGTAACATAATCTAAATCATTTTGAAGGATATTGGTAATCCGTTGCTTCATATGTTCGAAAAAATTGTCTGCTCAACAACGTAAGTAACGCAACTGATCGAATATAATAATAATAATAATAATAATATTCCACAACTTTCACACAACGCCATCTAGTCCCAAACTAAGCAGAGCTTGTGCTATGAATACTAGACAACTGATAAACATACATATATATTTCTAAATACATACATATAGATAAATTACACCCAGACAAAGAAGAAATGATCGTGCTCATCACACAAACATTTGTCCTAGGTGGGAATCGAACCCACGACCTTGGGCATAGCAGTCAGGGCCACTGACCACTAGACCAACAGGCCTGTCTAATGTTGTTAAACTTTCAAAATGAAAGCCACTGTGTCTGTTAGTGTGTTACGAAATTACCCCGTTGATATCAGATGCTTCAATTTTCATTTGAAGCGACCATCACTGATAGTGTGTTACGTAAGTACCCCGCAGGAAGAAAGTAACAGTAGGTGAGGACGCGCACCGCTTGCCATTCGCAAGCGGTGCGCGTCCTTAGTGCGCAGGGTGCGGGCTAGCTACGATTCTGTGTTTTGGCATTATTATTTGTTTATCTTATTACCTAATTATTGTAATTTACATTTTATAGTTCATTCTGACATTTGCTGTGGTTGACGTTTAATAGTATTTTTTATTTTTTTATTTGACATTTGACTTGAGAATTAATTAAGTAATTTGAAATTTCATTTCATATTCAAAAATTAAGATGACAAATTGATAATTTATGTTCTTTTTTAGTATCTAATATGGGTACCTAAATTAAATGAATTTTAATTATTTTATTTACTAAATTCTTTTCATTTATGTAGCATTTTGCAGCTCAAGGCATAATGTAATAATTGTCTCACCGGCAATAAGGAACACCATTTTAATTAAGTCTTACAGGGAACAGGGCTCATAATAACTCGGCCGTATTTGATGCTTGCACACTTGAATTATGCCCCGATACACTGGCAGCCGTAAAATTCTATAGCTTTTGTTAAAAGTATTTTTAGAAAACAAGCCGGCTTTGTAATTTTCATGAATTAATTTTGCCCGAGTTTAATTTTTGCAGAGTAAATATTTCTCCTTTTAATTATTATCGTTTTATCTTGAGTTATGCTGTAAATGTGTTTTATACTGACTTAAAAGGCTATGATAAAATGTTTTTAAATGTTAATTTTTGGGGAGAGTGAAATAATGGTATACAATTTTAGGTTCCTTGTTTTAAACTGCTAAATATTATGCTTTTGAGTCCTTAAAATAAAATATTATAAAGATTAGTCTTACCGCAGCTGGTTGGAAAATGGATGTTCCACGTGCAAGCTTCCATATTCATAAAAATATAACTTGTGTATGCAGTCATACGTTAGCACTAACAAACTTAAGTGCAAAGAGAAAGATGAAAGAGCCAATGCTGCAGCTGCATCATAGCTACAAATATTTTATATGTACCAGCGAGAGGCACATCAAGAAAAGAAAGATTATAATAATAATGTGGGTGGCTATAGTAAAAATATTTGTGAAGATATCGACATAGATCTGAAAAAAAAATTTCCTCTTTTCTAGAAACACGTCGGTTTTTACTGGCTTCACTGTAAAATATAGGAATGGTGCTAATTTCATTCATCTGCACAATAAACAAAGAAAGTATATTAAAAGCGACATCAATAAATAAACGTAAAATGTGCGACCGACGAGAGAATGCGTTCTTGAAACCTGTCAGTTTCATAAAAGCGAATACGTGTTGTGTCTATTTGACCTTTACTAGCTACTAAAATTGTCATCCTGACAGGTGTCAGGAACGCATTCTCTTCACGGCCGGACTGTAGCTCAGTTTTTCTAAGAAATTAAAATTTCCGACTGGGTCAATTAATTTGTCCGCCATCTCAAACTTAAGTGCACTAGAGTGAAGATGATGGGGTACAGCAAACAATCTGAAACAGGATATTGCTCGGTTATGAACTGTTGCTATAGTACAGACGCCAGCACATCAAGCTACTACAATCTGTCAGATTTCTTTAATAGATTTTCAACTTTATTGCTAAAGCATAAGGTTCAAAGTTGATTGGGAAAATCTGAAAGTTTCGGGTAGCTTGATGTGCTGGTGTCTGTACATTAACAGCAACAGTGACAGAATATTAGCTTAGTATATTGCTAGAGCTTAGAGATCAGCCCTAGCTTGGGGCTGGCTGGGGCGATGTTGCAGAGTAATCAAAAACATAGCGTGTATGGAAGGAAATTCATTTTAATGTTAAACCCAACTTTTCGGCAATCTATGTAAGCATTCATTGTATCGTGTAAATGGTACACCACAGATTACCTACAATATTTGTCTCTCCTTCCCTTTTCAATCCATCCATAGGTTGTCTTTAAAAGATCGCTCTTAGCGTATATATAAAAATGTATTCGTTCAATGACAAATGGTTGTCCATTACAAAGCTGTGTCCCAATCTTTAATAACCTCCTCCTTTTTTTGAAGTCGGTTAAAAAGCTCAAAATATTACCACTCCCATCTTTATATATATTTGAACTGTGTATCTTTGTACGGAAAAACATAGCTTTATTTCAGGTATATAATGATGTTTTTGTGAGAAAAAGCAGAAATACTTATAAAATTTGTGCACCTCAACAAAGAATTCAACTATTTTCTAATAATGTTTACTGCATGGCAATTAAAATATATAATAAATTACCCAATGCATT
Source organism: Eremobia ochroleuca (assembly GCA_949629135.1). Lineage (NCBI taxonomy): Eukaryota > Metazoa > Arthropoda > Insecta > Lepidoptera > Noctuidae > Eremobia > Eremobia ochroleuca. The sequence goes on along the minus strand of OX451403.1, from coordinate 16,086,220 downwards.
TAAGATTCTTAACTTTATAACATTTAAAAAGAAATTATTTAACTTCCTATTACAAAAGTGTTACTACTCAACGACTGAGTTTCTAAATGAAAGATTTGATTCTAAATTTAAATTAGATGACTACTGACATTTGTGCGAATTGAATAGAATTTTTATTATTTATTTGACATTGTATATCTTTTTTAATAATTTTATTATCGTATTTCATTTTTGACACTATGCTTACTAATAACTCCTGAGCGTGCATGTAACGGTAATTATTTTTTCCCTTTTTCTTGTCATTTGTTTATTTGTTAATGTTTAATTTTGACATTGTCTTCTAATCCTTATCATTTAAATTATTTTCAATATTTGTACGCTGGAAACAGCAGAGTATTATGGACATCATATTATAATTTGTAACACCTTGTAAAACAATTTTCTGACAAATAAATTATTATTATTATTATATAGCGATAAGACCGCCCATTGTGTCACCCTTTGTAAAATTTCTATATTTATGTCTGTAATTTATATGGTGTACATAACAAAGAGTATTCTATTCTATTTATTAGTGTATGCGTGAATGACAAAAGTCATCTGGAGATGTTTGTAAAGAATACCACTGATTATTCTAAATACAAAAAAATGACTGTTTGTAATGTAAAAAATTATGTCTTTTTACTAAATGCACATGAAATATAACAGAAAAACATTTTTTTAAATGTTTGTCTTTCTGTCTGTTTGTTCCGGCTAATCTCCGAAACGGCTTCACCAATATTAACGAGACTCACTGACAGATAGCTGATGTTATCAGGAGTAACGTAGGGTTTTATTTTAGAAAAAGAATTAGGGTTCTGCGCAAAACAATAAACCCATGAGATCCAATTTGTTTTCCGACACGCACGCGATTGAAGTCGCAAGCACAGCTAGTTGGTACGACACACGATCATCATCATACTAGCCGAAATACCTGAGCTGCTGTACGTTAAGTCTCCCACAATCATCACAACACATGACCCAAGACTAAACTGCCCGTTCACAGGATTTCATTTGTCCGTTTCCTCACCACGTTTTCTTTCACCTTTTTGAGAGCAGTGCTGATGAAATTGAATACATAAAGTACCTGCCTGGGTTCGAACTAACGACCTACAACTCATACGTTGGGGCCTATACCACTGGGCCATTGGGCCACTGCACTGTTCCTAATAACACAGCTTCGAAAACCCTCATTTTATGGTAGATACTGGTACAGACGCCAGCACATCAAGTTACTACAATCTGTCAAATTTCTTTAATAGATTATCAACTGTATCGCTAAAGTATTAGGTTCAAAGTTGATTGTGAAAATTTGGCAGTTCCGGGTAGTTTGATGTGCGGGCGTCTGTACTTTAAATTAAGTATCGAAATTGACGATTGATCGATTGATTGTTGTTGATTGTCTGTATTGGTTGGCTAAAGGTTAGTCTGGAACGATCCTTTCTGGCAACTGGAGAGACTTCAATATGCTACTTCTTCTTCTTAGTTTGTCGATAGAAATCTATAGGTACAACGTCTAACGTTAAATGCGCAAAACCTGAAAATAGTTTGATCAGAATAACGAGCAGAATCAATTGAACCACTTTTTAATATAGGTCACATTTTTCAAAAAATCTTCATTAAAAACGTTGCCGTGTCTATTTATTAATAGGTCAAGCAAGCCCGTGTCAGCGCGGCGCAGCGGGCCGGTGACGACTCCTGCCTCGGTAAAGCGTCGTCGCAGACGCAAGAAACGATTAGAATGGCCAGTAAAACTAAAACAGCACATAAAACCTTTACCATTTTATTAATGACTTATTTTCTTTCTGAAATAGGTCAACTGAATTAAAAATCAGTTAGGGTTTCTGAGGTTTTGCGCATTTAACGTTACACGTTGTATACAGTCAGCCCAAAATTTGGCTACGAGCTTGGCACCTTCAGTAGCGTCCATCAATTCCTGAAGCGTACAGACAGCAGGACACGCTGGATACGATATTAAATGCCCCGTTGTTTGTGGGACAGCACCACATTTACACTCCAGGGCGGTGTCATCAGCGTCTCTCCACCTGAGCAAGTTTTCTTTGCTTCGGCTTACCTGAGTTCGAAGTCTATTTAAAGATCTCCAGATAAGCTGAGGCAACTCTTGTCCAGGTGCGAGATTTTCAACAGGTGGAACGAAAGGGTTGAGTAGGGAAGCACTATCTCGCTACAGCTTTACTCCTTCCGTAGACAGTTGTTCGCCAGTGACTGGGAGAAGAATATGCTACATATCTTCATCAATCAAGCCTTTTCCTAAAATGTTGGGGATGCCACGCATTTGTCCACCATTGTTCATGACAGAGAACATTTCTGGGGTACCGTGCGTGTGTTAAAAACGGATTTCTATGGATTTTCCATTAGTGACGTAACGCTCGCATTGCATTGTGAATAGAAATAATTTTGATAACTGTACTGGTTTGGAGACAATTGTTTGGGAACAATTTTTTATAGTTTATTGGTTATAACGAATAATTTAACAATTATTCAGTCTCACCGGATGCAGCCAAATACCAGTATTTTATAAGGAGCAACTGTATTTCTGACATCCACAACCCAGTTACCAGTTACAGTTGAGTAACACGAAACACCGATATAATATGCTGCTATGTTTAGGATTTATGGTATTATATTGTATGTAGCCTTACCGCATACTGTAGCATTACGCTACATAAAACCTCCTTTTGTTTTTTTTTTAAGAAAAAAACTATTCAACCTTGCTTATTTTTCTTTTTCTACTTGGCGTATGGATTTTTCAAAATTAGATTTTGAAGAAACATTGTGACACCCCTTGCGATTTTTTTTGTCATTCACCTGAGAGGTACCATATTCGTTCCAAGAGCTTTGTTATATTAATTAGAGGTTTAATTTTAAATTTTTATCCGTATAATTATGATCTAACCGTGCTTGTGGAAATATTGATTTTTCTTTGGACCTGGTACGTATTAATTCTTCTTTTGTTTTTTGATGGTTTTTTCCCTATCCATCCTCTGTTTCTGGTGGTGTTCTTTAGTCTTAACATATCTTTTCGTCTTTGCTTTAGGTGATATCCAGCTAACAGAGGGCTATTTCGCCCTCTCCCGATACCTGGGAGCTTTCTGGTGATACGACCCACTATTAGTTATATTCAAAACTGCAGCAACGATATATTCGCCAATCTTTTGTTCATGCTCTTGAACTAAAGCTTACCACAACACAGTTTGCTTGGTATACAAACTTGATTTTTTTACTTTATAATATTGGACGTGAACGGGTTCCACTTCCGTAAAAGGAGTCTGTCAACCTTGGAATTCGCCCTTCCTTTGATCCAGATTTATTTACCCACACTTGTGTGATACCGTCATCACCAAAAATGTTTACAATTAAGAAGATCAGAAACCCATAGAGAAGAAGAAGACTAATATTAGATACCATTACCTATTGTTAATACTAATTTTAAATTTGACCCAGTTGTAAATAGTAATACAAAACCGTGAATGTATTTTATAAAATTAAATATAAACAATTTCGGATTCCTCGACTGAAGCTTCAGCCTAGGGTCCTTATTTATCCATTCACGGTGAATGTTCCTTAAACTTTATCTTTAAATTCAATTATTTTATTCTAATATTATTATTTTCTTCTTTATTTTTTAAAAAACTCGTCTTGTGTAAATATTTTTAAAATAAATTTCGTGTAGTGGTAAAAGTTTTTTTTATTTTTATAACCCTACAATACGCAGTGTCAAATTCAGCGGAAGGATACATTCGGCATCTGCGGCGTGCAGATATATTGAACAGCTTGTGGATTATTTGTTTATGCGTACAGTCACGGGCATAAGTAGTCTTATGCAAGATTCAAAACCGATTTTGTCATAAAGTATTGGTAGACATTTTATGGTGTGACGAAGATAGAGGGGTATTTTAAATCGGCTAGCTAAACTCCGCAAACGCGATACGTATATACGAAAAAATAAAAAGTTTTGAAGTTTTTTTGTGGGGTCATCAGCCGCAGTTATTGTAGTCATAATTATATCAGTCGTGCGATTCTGTAACCATCTCACCCACCGTGAAAGCTTGGGTGAAGTGAGCGTGGAGTGAGCTGCCATACACTAGGGATTAACAATATTAAGTGCTCACTTCACTTATGATTTCATGGTGAGATTTTTACAGAATCGACCGGCAGTTTAAAAAATATGTTCCAATAAACCTAATCAAAACCGTATCAAAATAATTAAACTAGAAATAAAACTAAATCCTTCACCGGAAAGGCTTTAGAAAACCAATTAATTTATACCTACCAAGTGTGACAAGGGATGAAGATTTACCAGCTTAACTTTACACTTTTGAGGCACTTTAACGTTTTTGAGATAGGGTTGGTTTTCGGCTTTTTCGTGGAAAGGTGTTATTTTGTGAATATCTTCCGCTTGGGTAGAATACATAGGTGTTAATTAGAGGAACTGAGATAAGGCCCCTTCGTTCGTTAGTTCGGGGTTTCAGCTAAATTTATTAAATGTTCGTGATTGGTTTATTGTTTACATGTCATTAGGAAATAGTGGAAAATTTATATATTTGTGTTAAGCCGGAGTATGTAACGAGTTCCGGTCTGTTAATTAATATTTTAAATTGTTGGTTTTAAATAATTATTTGGACCATATTGGAAATATTTTTGTTTCAAATTGAATGACTGGAAAGTATGTACACAGTCGAACAGCTAAATATCTAACTGAATTTCTTATCTACGTAACGTCGTCATCGTGTAACGTTAAATGCTCAAAACCTGAAAATAGTTTGATCAGAATAACGAGCAGAATTTTATAATTGATCCACTTTTTAATATAGGTCACATTTTTCAAAAAATCTTTATTAAAAACGTTGCCGTGTCTATTTGACTCCTCCCCCAGTAAAGCGTCGTCGCAGACGCAAGAAACGATCAGAATGGCCAGTAAAACTAAAACAGCACATAAAACTTTTACAATTTTTTTAATGACTTATTTTCTCTCTGAAATAGGTCAATTGAATTAAAAATCAGTTGGGGTGTCTGAGGTTTTGCACATTTGACGTTACACGTTGTAGACTGTCTGCTAGAACGCCTCGATGGTCTACACGGAGAGAAAATTCTTAGAAAAATTACTGTGCTCGTCACTGTTAAGTAAGTGCAAGTGACATCTACAGAAAATTTTCTGAGTGAGATTGGGAAAAATTCACTATTTGTTCAATAAATTTTACTATACAGCATAAGAATTTTTACTGTGCTAGCATGGTAATTTTTCCATTACCACTCAAATGCACTCAGATTATGAGAAAGCACAGTAATTTTTCTAAGATTTTTCTCTACGTGTAGTAGTTCCATTTTAGTTTTTTTTTATTTATTTATGGGGCACATATCCAGAATTCAAGCTGCTACTGAAAGAATCCAACTCGGGCCCCCTGCTCAACTTGCGACCTGAAAGAATTCATCACAGAATCAGAAATCATTTATTTGCAAAGAATGTAGGTAACAAATCATGGTGTTGTTGACGTAAAACAATTGGATCCAGTTCAAATCAAAAAAATAATAATTATTGATTTATATAAAATCAATAATTATTATTTGGTAATCAGTTTTTAATGTCAAATTAATATCTAAAAATTCAAAATATGTGACATGATTCCGCATTCCATCGTTACAGTCTAACATATAAAATTGCGATGATAATTCCTTGTGGGTTAGTAATATGTACAATATTATAGTTTTTACAGTGTTACGGAGTTTCTGGAACACAAAATCGCATGATGACTGGCTGTATTATTATGCATGTAAAATTTGCACGCTTATATCTATTAAGCAAAACATGTTTGTTCACATTGTTAACATCACCATCTTTTATATTATTAATGAATATAACTACAATATTCAGAAATTTGACCACACACACATTCACACACACACACACACACACACACACACACACAAAAACACACACACAAAAAAAGAACACACAGAACAAAAAAAAAGAAAGACATCTCAATGTTTTGTCAATTCATAAAAACCCTGTGAAGCAGGGGCGGGGTCGCAGGTTTCCTCACGATGTCTGTAATGTGTCAGATAAATAAAAAAGTATAAAATAAGTATCCCTACACTTACCTTTTAAATTCAATTCACTCCAAAAGCCATCAAGTCCACTTAACCCTCACAGTTGACACAAACGCCAACATAATTCAAGTCTTACGTTTTTCTTAGCTTTTCATGTCGGTGACTTGGTAAAACTTGTTAGGGCGACAAAAAGAGCTCGTTTGCTCATCGTTACAGACCGTGTGAAAGGTGCCTTACGGTGGTGACGGACGTCCTATCTAGATGGGTTTCTATGTAGTTATTTTGGAGTATTGAATAACGACCTAAGAAACTGTTTGAACCTTTAGGGGTTGTTGGACAGGAGCTGCTATAGAATTGTTAGTTTTCGGCACTAAGATTTCTCATGCATATGATCAATTTACCTAGCCTATTCCCAACTATGTTGGGACCAGCTTCCAGTCTAATCGAATGCAGCTCAATACCAATATTTTATATATATTTTATACATAGAGCGACTGCCTATCTGAACTCAACAATCCAGTTACTGGGTAATACGTTACCCCTTGGTAAGATTGGTTGCCAGACTTCCGGGCTTCCGTAACGGCTTAAAGTGCTTTCTGAGGCACGGAGGTATGTGAAAATGTTCACACATCCACGGAACAACTACGGCAAGCGTCGCTTAACCTGATCGATTGACTGGTGCGGCTCTTATCACTTAACTATGAGCACCATTTATTTATTTATTTATTTAAACTTTTCGCACAAAAAAAGGTACAAAGGCGGGCATAATTAAGATATAGATCGATAGATATCGTGATAATCAAGATGATTTAATTGGTATTGCTGTCAATAAAAATTATAATTGGTCCCAGTGGCCACTCGCTTACCACAAAGGGTTGTAGAGAGTCTGACTTTAGTGCATATCAAACGCAGGCAACTTAAACACAATATTTTCATCTTCATAATACCTGCTAGGTACATCTACAAATAGGTACATCTACCTTTTTATACTTTGATCTCTGATTTCACTACAAAAGAACCAAGTTTATTTCCACCCTAAAAAACCTAAACACCAAATGTGATGACATACTCCTTCAACCATTACCTTAGGCTACAAAAAGTAGTATAAAAAAATAAACAGCTGCCATAGAGAAATTTTAAAAGGAAAAAAAAATAAACCATGAAGGAAAAATGGAAAAATGCACCCTCTTGAAATGACAGTTTATTTTTTTATAGGGGAACAAGGCACAAGGAGGGTTGCTATGATAGATAGCACTGAGTGCGAATTTTAAAAGACAAAGATTTTGTTACTTCATATTTTTGTAGGGATCTGTAATCAAGCTGCTTTGAGGGAGGGGAAACGGAGAGGAATAAAATGTGTACAGTGTTTTTTTTTATCACGCTGTATTACAAGTACGTACGTAAGGTTTTGTCTCTTATTCAGGTTATTTTGTTTCGGAGTGTACTGTGAGGTAGCTTTACGATCTCTCTGGGTACCGGGAGGTACAATTAAACCACATTCTTTCGTATTTGTTCAATTATTATTCCTAGAAATCGTTCTACGTGCTTTTTTACATTTATTCCTTGTCTCCTAGCTCTCTTGTCTTGTTCGCCAAATCTGACGCCTACTCTTTTCTATTACAAATTTGTATTGTGGTTTTCTTATAATGTAATGCCATTATCTTACATTAATAAAACGGTGGAGTAAAACATCGTGAGGAAACCGGCATAGCCTAGAAAAAAAATTCGACAATATGAATATAATATACTTAATATAAAATAATAATAATAATATATACAATACAATATACGTTGTGTGAAAGTTGTGGAATATTATTATTATTATTATTAATATGTGATATCCACCAACCCGCACTGGGCCCGCGTGTCCGATTATGGCCCACTCGCTCTCACAGAGAGGAGGCCTGTGTCCCAGGATTGGGAAAGTTATAGGCTATATTATGCATTATCTTACATTTACCAAAAAGGGTGCATGCGACAAACCATGCAGATCATAATGTTAACAGCACCTAGATCTGTAACTATGATATACTTGTGTACTTTCTATTAGGTTGTCTCATAAGTTCTTGCCATATTTTATTTTTGTCGAATTTTCTCGTATTTAAACTAAAGTGAATTCAAGCCAGTTCTAGATCTTTCTAGTAGGGATGAGTATCTTTTATGGTGAGGGTATAAATAGGCGCGGACGCAACGCTATAATTAGTCTTTAGTGAAAATGGATCAGCGTCAACTGCGAGCTATTATGCTATATGAGCATCGACTTAAAGTCTCTTCAACAGAAACGGCTAAAAAGATTAACACTGCATTTGGACCGGGTACTACCTACTAGCGATTGGACTGTTTGTTTCTGGTACAAGCGTTTTGACACCGGTGATGTAAGCTGCGAAGACCAACCTCTCCTAGGCCGACCCACCAGCTTTGATGAAAATGCTTTGCGTCACGAACTTGAGCTACATCCAGACTATAGTACGCGCGATTTAAAGAAGGCGCTTGGACAATCCCACACGACTATAGATGCTTATCTCAAATCGATGGGATATCGCAAAGTGATGTCACGTTGGACACCTCATGCGTTAACGGACTATGACCGGGCCGTTCGTGTGGCCATTTGTCAAAGTTTGTTACTTCGTCCGCACAGTTGAGACTTTCTCAAGGACATTATTACATGTGACGAGAGCTGGATACATTATAAAACTAACACGCGTCATGCCTATCGGATTCCTTGCCGGGAAAACCCATCAGCCCAGCCTAAACTTAATGAACACGGTCGTAAGATTATGTTGTCTGTTTTCTGGGATTGGCAAGGAATGATTTTCTGGGAACTCCTCGAATCTCATCAGACTATTAACGCCAATCTGTATACGCAGCAGCTTCGCAAACTAGCAGAGATGTTAAAAATTAAGCGGCCAAAACGACTTGGAGTCCAACTTTTGCATGACAACGCACGACCCTATTGCGCCAAGTTAACACATAAACAGCTGGAGGAGCTAGGATGGCTGACTATTCCACATCCACCGTATGTCCCGGATCTTGCGCCTTCAGACTTTCATTTATTTCGAGCCCTTAAATTTCATTTATTAGGACCTGTTCCTTGGAAGGGTTAGGCAGAGGTGTACCCATAGTACACACACTTTTCGCCAGTTCTGTCTAAGTCCCATGTAATAGGGGCGAGCCTATCGACATTACTCGGGCACAAATCCAGATATTAGATAGAATAACCCAATAACATTGCACGATCTAGGAATCGAACCCGGGAGCTCCTGCTCAGCAGTCAGGCCAGCGCCCAACTATTCCGCTAAGTATGTTAGTACCTGAAGAGTAGTGCTGGCTCAGTGGTAACGGCCGCAGCTTACTAGTTGTAGGTTCGAACCCACTGCTCATAAAACGGCGAAGTAAAACATTGTGAGGAAACCGGCATGTCCTAGAAAACGAAAAATTCGAAGCCATGTGACATCTACCAACCCGCAAAGGGTCCCGCGTGGTGGATTATGGCCCACTCCCTTTCACTAAGAGGAGGCCTGTGTCCCAGCAGTGGGAACACTATATATAATAATAATAATAATAAATTTATTTCAGAACATAAGTCCATAAATAACACACATTACAATTTTATACACAAAACATACATGCATACATGAAAACACATACCTACACAAAAAATACACTAAAACAACTTATTTTAAATATTGGAATGACGCACGATGAGTGGTCATCTATTGACACATCATTGGACTGTGTGACTATGTTATGAGTATGCATGTTGACACCCTGAGGTACAGACGCCAGCACATCAAGCAATTACAAGCTGTCAAATATCTTTAATAGATTTTCAACTTTATCGCTAAACCATTAGGTTCAAAGTTGATTGGGAAAATTTGACAGTTTCGGGTAGCTTGATGTGCTAGCGTCTGTCTGTACATGGTGACAGTACCTATAACTAGCATACCCCTTTTTTCCCTGTTCGTAAATCTCATTGGTATAAATTAGAACTTAGACAAGCAGTTGTTCACTGTAAAATGTTGGTTAAATAAAAAATTTTATATAAAAAAAAAACAACCGACTTCCAAAAAAACACTAAAAATTGTGAAAAATAATTTTACTTTTGGAAGTCGGTGTCGTTGGTTCCGCATTTTGGTTTTTTGACACCGACTTCCGAAAGTAAAATTATTTTTCACAATTTTTAGTGTTTTTTTGGAAGTCGGTTGTTTTTTTTTTATATATTTTTTTTTATTTTTCACTTTTTAGTTATATCTACCCCAATCAAATTCATATAAACACTACTTGCTATGTAAATATCAGTGACAGGAAGCTGCATCTGCGTTTATAGGGTACAGACGTGATGTTATGTTGTGCGATTGCGTAAAAAATGCATACATATGCGATAGCAGCAGTCGCGGTTGTTTTACTGGTATTAATTATTATTATAATAAAAAAAATTATAACCTTTGTAGTGAGTACAGGCGTGATATTATGTTGTGTGATGGTGTAAACAATGCTTAGATATGCTATAGCAACAATCGCTGTTAATCTGCTGTTATTTATTGAAGAGTTCCCCCGATTTCTACAAGATCCCATCATCAGATATTGAAATGGTGACAATGCGACCACACGGGAAGCACCAGCTTTCAAATAAAAAAAGAATCATGAAAATCGGTTCACCCAGTCGGTTATTATGAGGTAACAAACATTAAAAAAAAATACAGTCGAATTGATAACCTCCTCCTTTTTTTGAAGTCGGTTAAAAAGATACTTAGGGTACTCAAGATTAGTCTTATATCAAAAGCATCTAGTCCAGGAGTAAATCAACTTAAAATCAAACCTCAGCCACGTAATCTGCAAGAAAACCTTTCAAAACCTATCTGTACACCAAACTTCGTAATTATCCAGCTCATAACCCACAAGCCCTGAGTCTACCTAATCAATACCCAAGCCCACGTATCCTAATAAACAGAGGGGAATGTATACCGCATCAGAGCACATTAAAAGCTCATTGTGAACGGCACAACCGTCGTCTGGTGCAAATTTATGCAACCGCCTCAGAGACTGTAAATGCGAGACAAATTACTATGTACGTAGACCTACACCAAAGTGTGGTTTGAGTTTACGCGTTTTATACATTAGAATATGGTGCAGTTTTAGTTTTGTTGGAAACTGTTGATGTACAAAAAGGTACCACAATTGGCACTTACTTCGAATATTCTAAGAGTTCAGTAGCTGTTAATAACAACTCAAATTCAAAACAAGACATTCAATTAAACCATGTCAAGGCATTTTTGGACTGTCAAGAAGTCAGTCCGTAAGAAAGATGAAGTGAGTTGCCCATTTCAAAGCGTAAAAGTTCTTATGGAGCAGAAAGGGCAAGAAACTCCTCGAAAGTATCTATAGGGTTCGTTTGGTGAAAAATGCAACCGCTTCAGAGACTTTAAGTTAATGCGAGACTACTATGCATCTACACCAACACCCAAGCGTGGTTTGGGTTCATGCGTTTTATACATTAGAATATGGTGCAGTTTTGTTGGAAACTATGGATGTATGTACAAAAAGCTACCTACAATGGCACTTATCTTGAATATTTTACGAGTTTAACTGCTAATAACAACTACATGTATCGTGTAAGCCAGTAAACGGGGTTTATTGAGGTCAGATAGGCAGTCGTCCATGTAAAATACTGGTATCCAGCGTCATCTGGATAGACGGGAAGCCGACCCTAACATAGTTGGGAAAAGCCGATTGATTGCAGCTAATAAAAGCTCAAACTCAAAGCATTTATTTCAATTAAGCCATTTCCAGGTACTTTTGAACCGTCAAAGAGTCGGTCAGTAAGAAATATGTAGCTAGTTGCCCAATTCAAACCGTAGTGGGATCCTATGGGAGAAAGGGCTAGAAATTCTATGGACACTCTTTTAGATCACAATAAATATGTATTACAATTTTATGTTACTTGATTTTGATGAATAAATTACTCTGCCATGGATAAACCCTCATCTTGCGGCTGCACCAGTTAACACCATTTTCTTTCCCAAACGAAATCAAATAAATAACATTCTATTATCCCAACAAGATCCTTTATTGGTATTCCGAGTCCTTACAGCCAAAATTCAAATGAATCAGGTAGAGAAATCCCCTAAAACTGTTATAAGTATCGGAACCCACCCTTTATAACCGTTACAAAATTAATTGTCGAATAAATCATGATATCTCCTGACCTCGCCACTTACTAGGGGTTTTAATGTCATTTGTGTTTCACGCTTTCATGGTGAGGTGAACATAATTTGTTTTAAGCCTTGATGAGGCAAAGGGAAAATTCATCTGTACTAATAATAAAGAAAAGTTTGTTTGTTTTGACGCCCTTTACTCTGGAAGTACTAGTTGAATTTGAAAAAAATATTTTTGTATTTAATAGCCTAATTCTCGAGGAAGGCACATGATTGGTGGTGGTTGGAGGTGGTACTGGAAAGTCTTCAAACTTAGACATGCTTAATTGTTCATAATTGTTTTTTTTTATGTGTAACGGCTTATGAGTTGTAGATCATATCACCACTAGTCTCACAAAGGTGAAGGAAAACAACTTGAAGAAACCGGAATGTCTTAGAACCAAAAATTCGAACACAAGTGACATCTACCAACCCGCACTGAGCCCACGTTGAAAAACTAAAAAAAAAAGGAAAAATTCTTTTATTTTCCACACTAATCAAAGCACAGTACAGACATTATTAAAATAAATATAGTGGACTGGAACCTAAGCTAGGGCAGCGCTGTATTTCAGGACTCCAAGTCTTCCTCCCGCGGCGAGTGAGTTGGTCGCAATGTATTAATGAATCTAGAGGTGTAATTAATATAATGTATTGTGTGTGTTTGTGTGCGTGCGTGTGTGTGTTGTTTGTATGCGTTGTGCCACTCCCTTTTGGTCGGTTCCCACTGTTTAGCAATGGGATAATTATAGGCTGATTATGCTACGCTTTTTTATATTTTTTACATCGCATTACTTCCCGTACTTATTTTTATAAACATGAAAGTAGCTTTGTCTATCTATCTGTGTCTGTTACCTTTTCACACCTTAACGGATGCACAATTTCGATAGTGAAATTGGGCCCACAGATGAATCCTAGTCCAAAGTAAACTACCCTATGTCGTAGCCTAGATCATGGTCATGACCTCGGTTAGGACATACGATACTTGTTATCCCGATAATACGTTCCCTTAGTTTAATTTCCGACCTCTACTCGGACGAAGCCGCGTGCAAAACCTAGTTGATTAAACTGAAACAAATACTCTTTTCTTAGAAAACGTACAGACGCCAGCACATCAAGCTACCTGAAACAGTCAGATTTTTCCAATCAACTTTGAACCTTATGCTTTAGGGATGAAGTTGAAAATCTATTAAAGAAATTTGACAGATTGTAGTAGCTTGATGTGCTGGCGTCTTTACTTTAATTTATTTGTAAGGTAAGGAGTATTCTGCAAACCCAGCAATGCAGTTTGTTTAAAATGTCTCTCTGAATGTTTCAAGGTCTCCCTTCTTCCTTGACAGCCGCGACATTTGACAGACAGACTGAATAATTAAATTCATTAATGCCTTTTCCAAGTTTATGGAACTCTTCTTTGTTCTTAGTTATAATTAAATTTGTGCACGGAAACTTTTTAAATATTTAATGGCTTTGGAATTTACTTTTGTTTAAAATGCATAATCAGTCTATAATATTCTCGCTGCTGGGGGACAGGCCCCTTCTCTCCGAGAGGGAGTGGATTGGGAGCGGGTTGGTTGATGTCACATCATCATCATCATCTGCCTAGCCTTTTCCCAACTACGTTGGGGTCGGCTTCCAGTCTAAGCGGATGCAGCTGAATACCAGTATTTTACATGGAGCGACTGCCTATATGACCTCCACAACCCAGTTACTGGGTAACACGATACCCCTTGGAAAGACTGATTGTCAGACTTTCGGGCTCCTGACTACCCGTAATGACTGTCAAAGATCCACGAATGACAGCTGGGACCAACGGCTTCACGTGCTTTCCGAGGCACGGAGGGGTCTCGGTATGTAAAGATGGTCACCCATCCACTGACCTGACCGATCGACCTGTGCAGCTGTTATTATTCAGCCACGGGCCCATCATTTTGGTTGGTAGATGTCACATGTTTTCGAATTTTTAGTTCTAGGACGTTTCTTCACGATGTTTTCCGTTTAATGTGCATTTTGATCTACTTCCGAATTGAAATTGAATCGAAGAAAGTGTAAGCTCTAGAGTTTCATGGTCACAAATGTTTTTTCTATGTCTATTTCTATAGAGTCTCTATCTATTTGAGTTCATTACTTCACGTCCCAACCAAAGACGACCGGCGTGCGAGTACACTCGGCAAGATCGTTTCTTTGAATTACGACGGACAGACGCGACTTGACTTATGGTCGCGCCAGTACGTCATTTTCATGTTGAAAAGCATGACGATCGCTTCCGTTCAGGCACATCCATATACATAATCAGCATATAATGTTCCCATTACTGGGACATAGGCTTCCAATCGGTGAGAGAGAGTGGGCCCAGCGAAGGATGGTAATGTCACGTCTCTTCGAATTTTTCGGTTCCAGGACATGCCGGTTTCCTCACGATATTTTCCTTCACCGTTTTGAGAGCAATGGGGATGAAACAATTTACACAAAGTAGATAAAGCGCCTGTCTGGGTTCAAACCTACGGCCTACAACTCGTAAGTAGCGGCCGTTACCACTTGGGCACCACTGCTCCTCATCTACAATTACACAAAACTTTCCGTCAGCTATACGTGTCTACTCATTCAGTCCTATACACCACTCAGCAATTTCACTGGATGATTATAAAGCTTCTTCTTTGGCGTCGCCTTTCCCGTTACGCGGGGTCGGCTTCCCCAATCATGCGACGCCATTTGTTTCGGTCTTGTGCGTCATCTTCCGTAAATCCTATCTCCCTCATGTCCTTTTGAGCCTTTTTCATTTGTGGTTTGAGGTCTTCATCTTCCCTTCTGATTTGTAGGTATAAAAAAGCACTTTTTCACGGTATGGTCCCCGTTCGTCTAAGTACATGATCCATCTCAGTCTGGACTATTTCACTTTATCCGCTATTTCTGCAACCTTGGAGCTCCCTCTAGTCTGTTCGTTGCGCACCTTTTCTCTGCCATTATTATACAGCAAAAACTAAAAATAATACTCCTGAAAATTCCGTTACAGAACAGTGACTTCAGCAAAAATAGTACGGACCTACCCACCGACCGGACGGAGGGCAATTCCGCACGTACCGGTCGAATCTTTGTCTCAGTTCAGGCTAAAATGTCCGCCAAACAATTATTTGCGTCGTAAACATGATTAATGTTACCTTGATGATAGAACCATTTTCAAGGTTTGATTTTCGTTAAATTATTTGATATTGTATTTTAGGTATTTTGAGTTCAAAGGATATGAAAATTCCTGGTAGATTAAAAGGGAGATTGAGGAATAACAGAGTAAAAATTGGCATGAAATAAACCACGCTTGATATTAAGGCACTATACACGCGCGGGGCGATGGTATCAACAATTCAACCCAAATTCTATGGTAGTGTTAACAAATAATTACAAATTATGTTTAATGATGTCAAAACGAAAAAAAAAAAGGTCTCAGGGCTAGAATGTTAATTATTATATTATTAATAATTTTAATTGTGTATGTTTAAAATACGTTATGTAGAATACGTGGTTTTAATTAAACCTAACCTTAATGTGATAACTTAATCGCTACACTGTATAAAGCGTGGTTACTCTTTGCTCAAGCTAAGTAAGTACCGGCAGTGGACGAAGGATCGCGAGTCCGTACGCCACGCTCGCGACCCGCTCATAATTCCTAGTGTGGGGCAACGTTTTAATTAATATGTATATATATATGTAGGATTAATTTCATTTCATTTATTGGTGTGATTTTTGATACATTTTACATGAGATCTTCTTAAAATAAATAATTCGTTCCTCAAAAAATCTACCTTAAAGGTGTACACTCCTTCACATAATTAGTTAATTATTTAGTCTTGGCTGTATACTTAAGTTTTTCTAAGCGACTAAAAAGATTTTTTTTGAACTAGTGATTGTATGAGTGAGGGAACGAGTGAAAGGAAGGAAAAAAAGGAAGATGGCGATTTCGAAAAAACTGTAACGACGTGTTTTAAGAGAAAGGTGTATTTTATTACATAAAAGGATTTGTGCTACATTGAAGTTTTCCTGGAAATCCCAAACACTACATATATATATACAACGTGTAACGTTAAATGCGCAAAACCTCAGACACCCAACTGATTTTTAATGCAATTGACCTATTTCAGAGAGAAAATAAGTCATTAAAAAAAATTGTAAACGCTTTATGTGCTGTTTTAGTTTTACTGGCCATTCTGATCGTTTCTTGCGTCTGCGACGACGCCTTATCGAGGGAGGAGTCGTCACCGGGCCGCTGTGTCGTGCTGATATTGGCTTGCTTGACTTATTAATAAATAGACACGGCAACGTTTTTAATGAAGATTTTTTGAAAAATGTGACCTATATTAAAAAGTGGTTCAATTAATTCTGCTCGTTATTCTGATCAAACTATTTTCAGGTTTTGCGCATTTAACGTTACACGTTGTATATATATATATATATTATGTAAGTTTTCCTTGTTTGTGCTTATGCCCCTTATCTTGAGCTTTACATTTATTGCACACTTTTACTGCTAAACGTGCGTTCCAATAATTTAAATAGACCCCAACACTTCACCCTGGGAATAACTTCCCTACAAGTCTATTATATTCTACTAGCTTTTGCCCGCGGCTTCGCTCGCGTTAATTTAGAATTTGACAGTAAATTCGGGTTGTGATCTGCTTGTTGTTTGGCCGTTGCACTCATTGGCTGAGAACGGAACATATTATCATATTCTAGGACGCTCCTATACACAATGGTGTATAGGAGCTATTTGGCACAAATACGTACAAATTCTGGGCATTGGACACACGCAAACATGCTACATATAGCTGGCCATGGGAACAAGATGGCTTTTCCAAATGCACCTCTGCTACCTGCAATGTTTGCCCTTGTCTATAATATTATAGTTAGGAGGATGAAAAACCGGTCTATCGACACTCTAGACTCGCAAAATGCATTAGGTTTAAATTATTAAAAAAAACTCTTATCTCTATAGTTTCTAATATAATTCAATCATGATTCGAAAGACACGTGGCGCCATCTATTATCATAATAACATTAATGTTGTTTCCCTCGGGAACAGCACTTTTTTCGGGATGCAAGTTACCCTATGTCCGTGTCTGTACAACTGACAACGTATACGCAAAATTTCAGGACGATCGGTTCAGTGGTTTAGGCATGAAAAGGTAACAAACAAAGAAACAAACTTACTTTCGCGTTTATAATATTAGTCAGGATTCTGTTCATGTTTCACCAGCAGTGCCACCATCTACAATTTGCTGTAAACGACAACTGAACAGTTTCCAAACTACCAAGAGTTTTCAATTCAGTTCTCTTCAGAACAAGAATGTACTTTTCCACTTCTAGCACTGAATTCAAGACGTGTTTATTACTTAGGAGACTGAAATAAGTGTTGCCCCCTGTCACGTAGTATATGAACTAAAACACAGACGTGAACGCATCAGGTGTTTAGTAAAAACGTCTGAGAAGCTGTGTTTAAAACTTAAATAAAAAACAATATTTAATCAGAATCAGAATCAGAAATATTTATTTGCCAACAATGTAGGTTTGAGATGGTACAGAATAGGATGTTTCCGCTACATTCTACCTTACTGCATGCAAAAACATTAGAAAAAAAAAATACATTGAGATTAAAATAACAAGACATCAAAAAATTAATACACATAAATAAATTGTCAAATAAAAAGTCACTACATTAATAATCATATTATCAAATTATAAATTATTGCAAAAACGTATTTAAAATGTCAATTACAAGATGTCAAGGTACAGTTATAAATCTTTGTACGTGTTCCTCCCACGCTGTAAACACATATTTACAGCGTGGGAGGAGGCCCAAGATGCCATAGGAATCTTTTGTGACCTCTCCAAGGCATTTGACTGCGTTAATCATGAAACCTTGCTCTTGAAACTTGAGCATTACGGATTAGGTAAACTTGCGCTCAGTTTAGTAAAATCTTATTTAAATGATAGACAACAAAAAGTTCAAATAAACGGGGTCAATTCACTTGGTTTAAAAGTAAAAATGGGTGTTCCACAAGGCTCGATATTAGGTCCTTTCCTCTTTTTAGTATATATTAATGATCGACCCCATTTATTAAAAAACCAACCAAAAATATATATATATTATTTGCTGATGATACTTCCTTAATTTTTAAGATAAATAGACGTGCATCAAATCTTGACGACGTAAATAACGCCTTACTGCAGGTGCAAAATTGGTTCACTGCTAATAATTTAGTGTTAAATGGAAAAAAAACTAAATGCATAAGATTTGCTTTACCAAATGTTAAAAGTAGTGATTGTGACATAGTATTGAATAAAGAGAAACTAGAATTCGTCGATAAAACTGTTTTCCTGGGGATCACGCTCGACTCAAAGCTGCAATGGGGTCCTCATATAACATCTCTTGCAGGACGGCTTAGTTCAGCAGCATATGCTGTAAGAAAAATCCGTCAATTTACTAATGTAGATACCGCGAGACTAGTCTATTTCAGTTACTTTCATAGTATCATGTCTTACGGTATTTTACTATGGGGACGGGCTGCAGATATCGAGTCTATTTTTATTCTGCAGAAAAGAACCATCAGAGCAATATATGGCCTCCGCAGGCGCGATTCTCTAAGGGAACTGTTTAAGGATATTAATATCATGACGGTACCTTGTCAATACATCTATGAAAACATCATGTACGTAAGGAAAAATCTAAATCTTTTCACTAAAAGAGGTGACAGACACACCTATAGGACCAGAAATAGGGACCAATTAGTTCAACCAGGCTTCAGACTGGCTAAAGTAGACTCATCCTTCATGGGGTACTGTTTAAAATGCTACAATAAAATACCTCCCCACATACTCCAACTCAACGAAACTAAATTCAAATCTTATATAAAACGCACACTATGCAGCCAAGCATATTATAAGTTGGGGGATTACATCGCTGACAAAAATGCTTGGTTCACCGCTGGTCCTGCTCCACAAGGGCGCATAAACTAATTAATTAGCATTCGAAAATAAAGTTGTGAGCTGCTGAAGATTGAAAAAACTATCTTTGTATTGTATAAATTCAATCTCTTAATATTGTATAATTGCATAACACACGTGTGAGCACTATGCAACTAAACTATAAAGCTACCATTTACTGGGTACGTCTTTCATTGACTTGAATGTGCCCTGGCGGCTGAGGGTATGTCATGCTCACTCAAATGTCTCGCTGGTGGTGGCGTGTGTGTTGGATCATTGAGTTCCCTTCAAAATGGTTGAGCTAAATGGTGCTGATCCATACGTCATGTTCGTGAACGGGCGCCGCCAGTAGGGACTGGTCATCTCTTAGCTGCCACGGCTTATTTTAATTTTAATCTAAGTATTTTCATTTCTGAATTGTTATTTTTTTTTGTTTTTGTTTTTATCTTTTTTAGTACGGGCGCTTTTAACGTGCACGTCTTTCCACATCGTTCTCACATGTATTATTTCAACTTGAATGATGTAACCAAAATTTTGTAACGATTTTTATGATTTAAAAGAGTGTCCGTGGAGTTTCTTGCCCGTTCTTCTCCACAGGTACCTACTACGCTTTGGAATGGGCAACTAGCTTCATCTTTCTGACTGACCGACCCCTTGACAATTCAAAAGTGCCTGTAATTGGTTTACTTGAAATAAATGCTTTGAGTTTGAGTTTTGAGTTTGTCATTCAAGAAGTCATTTACAGAGTAGTAACATTTTTGTGATAGTAATTCAGTAATTTTAGTTTTAAATATGCGTGTGGGGTGTTCTTTGAGATTATGTGGAATTTTATTATATATTATTGGCCCCATTGACATTATGTTTTTTCTTAATAGTGCTGTATTATAGTTTACTGTATGTAATAAAAACTTGTATTGTAGTCTTAAAGGACCTGACCTTGATCTAATGTCGACAAGTGACGGAAACAGATTTAAATTTGACCTAACAAAATTGGACATTTCCAATATGTACAGCGACTAATTCTATTGTTTGTTTTCTCCAGCTCGTCCCACAATCTTCTACGGGGTCTGCCACGATGCCTAATAGCTGTGTCAGGGCTCCACGTGGAGTTTACTTTGGCCCACAGCTCATTGGGCATATGGCAGACGTGGCCAACCCAGTCCCACTTCACCTTAGCGACTTTTTGAGCAACATCAGTAAACAAACGACCAGTGGTCCACTTTAGCCCTAGATAGAAAGAGCTAGAAGTTATGGGAAACGCCTTTACCCAGCAGTGGGATGATGCAGGCTAATAATAACCAGTAACCAGTAATTTATTCTATTAGGAACGATTCAGATTCTTGAACGTCAACATTTCATAAAGCAGTTCCCAAAACCTTTTACCTTCATTAATTAGTATCGCTGGAGCCAAATGTTTAACTCCACTAATGAAGTATAAAGTCGACCGCCCATTGCTATGTAGGATGTCCACGGAAAGGTTTGTCACGTTAGCATATCATAATCTGTCTATAATTTTCCCACTGCTGGGACACAAGCCTCATCTATGTGAGAGGGAGGGGGCCGTAATCTACCAGGCGTACCCAGTGCGGGTTGGTAAAAGTCACATTTCTTTGAATTTTTGGTTCTAGGAGATGCCGCTTTCCTAACTATGTTTTCCTTCGTCGTTTTGAGCACCTCTCAGGATTCGAACCAACGACTCGAATAACTAATAAGTCGTGGTTTTACCGCTGGGCCACCACTGCTCTCAACGTTAGTCGTGCGGTTCATTTGTTTGCCAGGCACGTTTTCTCGCGTAGCGTGGCCGTGGGTCCCAGTGAACGATCGCGTTGACATTTTCATACAATGCGAAGCTGTTTACTTACACGTGTACTTAGCTTCACTTTCTATGAAAATGACAGCTCTACAGACAGCAGATGCGTAGCTTAGCCGTGTAGTATGCGTAGCTTAGCCGTGGTCTGCTGTAGAGAGGCGCCTTAACATTACAAAACATTGCGCTGGCTATTCCCAAAAAAACAATATTTATTCTAAGCCGGCTAGGCAGAGATAAAATATCTCGTGTAATTAGCCAGCTAAGTTATAAGTCCCTTGTTAGAAACGTCGAGCCTTACTACAGTCATTTAATAAGAAAAAACAATCTGTATGTTCAACCAAAAAGTTTAAAAGGAGCAAACCTAACGAGTGCTATTTAATGAGAAAAAGAATACAATCTGTGTTTAACCAAAAATAAAGAAACAGCTGATTCATTTTAAGAAAGTAACGAATGAAAGAAAAGTATTTATTTAGGACATGGACAGGCTTGAAATACTTATATACTACGAAAAAGGAACATTTAAAACTAACCGGTTGGTCGCTTCAAGCAACTACAGTTGCAAAAAAAAAAGCCTTACTTTTGCTTTGTGCAACTATGGTTGCACAGCGACGAGGTTTTTTCATTTTAATTTAGTCTCTATACCAAACGTATAGAGTCCTAATGTTAAGTATTTAAACCAAAGACAGATATATTTCTCATAGATTTGTACCCATGTTAGCAATGTCACGGAAGAAAAATAATGAAATGTTGTCAGTTGAATTTTAGTGAGTGAAGTGACGCTACAGTGTTTTCAAGGAGGTGATAAAATATGTCGTATGTATTGTATTTTATTGATTTCTGCTAATGTTTATACACCAAATTAATCTCTAACTTGTGTTTTTATATATTAAAGTAATATTTTCAGTGATGCTGTAAGTAAAACTTAATAAAATCGACATTTAAAAAAATACTCGGAATGGCGTTGACCTAAACTTAATTTTGTATTGCTATATTATAGTAAATACGTGGTTTTTTTTTTAATATACATCAATATTAATAATATTTGAGTACATTTATTCAATTTACGGTATTAGGTTGTGTAAATTGTTCTTGAGATTGTAATAGATTGCGAAAATTAAATCGCCTGGTGAGTTTTTACCTACTCAAATTGCTCTGCCGCTTTGGTTGCAAGAAGCAATGTACGTTTTTTGTCTTAGGGTTGGCGCTCGGTGTTTTTTGTTGACTTTAGAAATATAATAGTGGCACTATTCCCTAAGTTTAAATAAATTTAAACCAATAAAAAGGAATCTGATGAATGGTTTCGGAGAAATGCGTCGACAAACATACATATATACCCATAATACTTAGTAAATTGGTTAAGATGTTGTATTTATGAATTCATGACCTTCTTTATTCGAAGTACAAAAAATCGAACTTTGGATGTTTGATGTTTGGATGTTTGTTACTCAATCACGCAAAAACGACTGAACGGATTTGGATGAAATTTGGCATGCATGTAGCCTGTGACATGGAAAAGAACATAGGCTACCTTTTATCCCGATTCCTTAAGTAGTTCCCGAGGGAAAATTAAAAATAGTTTACCAGCGAAGCCACGGGGAGAAAACTTTGAAATTTGGAATGCATGTCACCTATGACATGGAAAAGGACATAGGATACTTTCTATCCCGATTTCTCAAATAGTTCCCGTGGGAAAATCATATATATCATAATAATTGGTGATAATGTAGGTACTGTTCTTTTATAACATAATAATAATAGCTTTTCGCCGGCTTCGCTCACAAACAATTTTTGGATTCCCACGGGAACTGTTTCAGGGATCTGGATAAAAAGTCTTAGGTAAAAACGTCTTATACCCACGGGAAAACACGTTTAACATTTCCCAATGACCACGCGGGCGAAGCTGCGGGCAACAGCTAGTAAATAACATAAATCAAATTTGATTTAAAAAAAAAAATAGTTGTATATAATTTTGTTCTATTCATTTAAGCAGTTAGTTGTAGTTGACAACCTTAGCAAAGATCAACCGCCATCTTTGCGATTCGTACGACAAGTGCTCGATCTCAGTGTTTTTGGTAACGTATTTAGTCGTTTATATTTTATTTTGTAATAATTGTAAATAACACATTATCTTTGAGATTCGTGACGTTTTCAAAACTTCAGGATTTAGCCTATTTATTCTATGGGTATATTTGACTGCACGACGATCTATATTTTCAGATTTCAAAAATTAGGTAGGCAATGCAAATTGGCAAAAAAATGCGCCGCTTATTTTTAGTTTGTAAATTTGACACAAATTTAAGAATAACCATTTACACTTTTATATTCATATAAAAGTGAAGAAAATGGCCTTTATACTGGTCGTTATATTTTTGTTCTATGTACTTAAGTTTTTATGTAAAGTGGCCTAGATTATACCTAAAAAAATTGCGATCTTTTACGCATCCGTGAATTCTGCGCCTGGTTTCATTTAATATTTTTACTATGTTTTTATATGTAAATTGCTTTAAAATATTATTTAATATGTCTAGTAATACACATAGTTTAGGAATAAAATAAATATCAATACACTTATCGATCTTATTTTTTATTAAAACCCGATGTTTTACAAAAAGTCGCTAATATGTCTAGTACTCTTAATGTCAACACTTCTAAAGTAATATGATAACCATATTTAAAAATAAAAACAAATACACATTGTTTCTTATCTCAAGGGCTATTCATAACAGATAAAATATTTGAAGTACTCCACTTGAGCAAGTAATAAATTAAGTTTTAGTAACAGCGGGCAGAACGCACAGTATACGGTCGAAAGCAACTGGCAAAGTAAGGTAGTTACCTGCTTTTTTTTTCGCAAGCGATCGAGCGGCTAACAAGACATTTAAAAAACTAATTTAAATAAAATATTGTGTTGTCACTGCACGGGGCTTATCCAGAGCTGCGTCAGTCGCGTGGGACAGAGGCGCGAGCGGGCAACAGTGGCCCACGCTGTGCAACGTCGGCGACCGCGGCACCGAGCTCGCAGGACCTGCCTTACGCCCTGCCAGGACCAGTTGATGCGGCTCTCTCCAAACAAATACAGGTCACGGTATTTTCCAAGTACCCAAAAAGAAAGACTCGTGTGAAGCCAAAAACGCTCCTACCTCAGCATCAAAACGATCTACATATTTTCTTTTACTCGTAGAATCATAATTATTCAATTAGCAGATTAACTCAATACTCAACATATTTGTTGCATTCCACAATGTGAACATAGATGATAGATTTACAAAGACATGCTCATTGTGGATACTGCCGGGCACAGCGAAGTAGGAGAGAGGAAGAAAGCTTTATCTTGACAAACTAGTTGATAGGAGCATCTCCCTGCAGAGTGTAACTTTTCGTGATCCACTTTGAAGCCCCAGAACCATCTCAAGACACAAGTGGGAAGATTTAACTCACACCTGGTACAGTTGGGGCTACTTGACGGAACGGCAGTGGATGTGGAGCTATGACGCAAACTGTGCTTCACCTTCTATCCTGCCTTCTGTGTCTCGAACATGCAAAGTGACCTCTGCGCTACCACCGAAGACGCTGTGGAATTGGCGAAGTTTTGGGCCAACATCATCTGCCTAGCTTTTTCTCAACTACATTGGAGTCGGCTTCCAGTCTAATCGTATGTAGCTGAATACCAGTACTTTACATGGAGCGACCACCTATCTGACCTCCACAACTCAATTACTGGGTAATACGATACCCCTTGATAAGAATGGTTGTCAGACTTTCGAGCTTCTGACTACCCGTAACGACTGTCAAAGATCCACGAATGACAGCCGGGACCAACGGCTTAACGTGCTTTCCGAGGCACGGGCCAACAAGATCTGAAATACCGTCATGTCTGTATTATCCAAGTACAACTATTAAACTATCTTCAACAAAAAACATCAATTAGCAGCTTGGTCTCAAAGTCTGCTCACCACCGCCCGTTCCACCGTAATAATACCACCAAGGACCTTATCTCCTGTAATGAACCGGCCATATACGGCAAAGGAGTTCTCTATAAAAAAAATCATTACGTGACACAAAGCCCCGTTCAGACGCATGGCCTTTGAAAAAACCCCTTTCAGACGAGTATTATGCTCAGGTTTTCGAGGGAAAAATTCTTTCCAATTTTTTTGTAATTTTTTTTTCGCGGGTAGTTTTAATTTGGAGCTTGTGTGGCCTGTGGTTCGTCAGGTAAATACGTAAGGTATTCTTGTAAAGAAGTAAGGGCTGAATGATTGTAAGATTGTAAAATATGTCGGTATAGGCTTTTTTGACATCATTTTTTTTTTATTTGGCTTTTCATGCGGAAGACGCAGGAGAGGGTGTTGTGATGCAGCCCAGGACAGGCCGTCCCCTTCTGGACATTGCAGCAGTGGAATGCGATAGGCTAAGTTGAATAAATGTTTTCCCAAATATAGGAAATGTGCTTACACTTATCAGTTTACTATAGACTCAAGACATCACACACTTTGCGTTTTAATATCAAAATAATGATAAGTCAGAAAAAAGTTTTTGTGCAGTTTTGTAGTTGACTTACTGGCCATCACTATGGTTCCAAATTTAAATTAAGAATTTAAAAAGAGAAGACTATCAGAGTTTTGTCGCTCATAAAGAAGCAGCGAGCTTTGAATAGAGCATCTTTATGTCAATAGTTATTTCGTTATTGGTTTTGATTTGCATAAAAGAGTATTGAAGTGTTGTTTTTCCTTATTTTTTTATCTACTCTGATGTTCAAATTATGGATAGTGCTTCAGAAGTAGCCGCGCAAGCTGTGGCGCTTCTTCAGTCTGGGCTTGGTCAGCGAAACGTTAGTGCAGAACTTCATGCAAGCCTTCTTAACTAGAACGACAAACTGCAAAAGATGAGAAACACTGCAACACTATGAACCAACCAACTTCAAAACAACTAACATTAATAGACTGTTCACCTAATCACAATAAAACAAACGCCTTTCAATACCCAACAGCTGGAACTGAAGTGAACTGAACCTCTCCCCATAAAAAGAAATAAAGACGTTTCTAGAACGTATCAAATCGAACCACGTGAATACGGCTAGTAAATCTTGAGGGCAAATGAACACGTCGATACAACGATCGGATGCGATACATCTCCGGGCTGAGACGGCCGGCCGGCATAAATTGCACGTAGACGCGGCAACCGATGCGGAACAAATTTATTGTTACGAGTCCGTGTTTAGATTGTGTCGATCGTGTGTGGATTTTATTTTAGGTAAGCTGGTTTATTGGAGGTGGTTCATATGGTCGGTGTTTTAAGGGGAAGTGCTCAGTTTGGACCCGTTCTTTAAGTAGTTGCGATGCCTTTAGATTTTTCAACGTAGACGTCTAGGTCGACAACGTACCTTAAGTATTTTTAGTATCTTTAGGAATACATGTCGCAGATGGATTGCCAAATCTGCTGTTTTATCAACCGCTAGCTGTTTTACAAAACAGCTCCGTTATGTAATAAAGTTTTCGATCCCATCGTACACATATATGATATTACTTGTTTTATTTATTTCTATTTCGGACACCATTATTATTGTTTTCAAATTTTGCCTAAGTTATTCCACACAGAGTTACGAGCGACAACATTTAGAACTAACATCTACAATCTGACGTCAGATTGTAAATTTGAAAGAAAGAAAGAAAGCAAATCATATCGCTTAAATCAGAAAGCAAATGAGGACCATAAAAAACTACTTCCTTCCACCATAAGCCATATTCTCGCAAATATCACGACTATTTTATGACAATAAATATAGGATCTACTGTAAAATCACTGACGTGACTTTTATCACCTCTTACCTATAATTGCACCATTAATAAATCGATAAATTCTATCAAACGCTATCGTATTTTTGTTTTCAGAATATCTAAAACCATTTTGCAATACCTTTAAAGCAAAACGAAGCGAAACAAATCGGTGAAAGCTTCAAAGTACTCAGATCTGAAGAAAGTTAGGTGTCTTTTAGCCAGGTTTATTAAGTGAGCCTTCGACCACAGAATAGTACAGAAGGTTGGCTTCGTACACAGAGCAAAATGACACGCACATGTAGAGAGGCTCAGACGGGTGTCACATCTCCGCCTCGGAACAATACCAGCTAAACCGCAGTAGTTCCGCCATGACTGGCGACAAGCAAACATAAGCGAAACTGACTGTTCTAATGCACAGATTTGATTATGGTTCTATCTCTTTCCCACGTGATTTCGCTGATCTGCTCGGAAGCCAGTTATAACTCCAAGCTCAGTTATTTTATTGCAGTGCCGCGTTTGTTTCGCACGTTTCTATAGCAGTCGACAATTTTTTTTTTTAATGGGTCTTGATTTTACGGAAAACAAATCTAAGAGGTGCAAAGTATTGTATAAGTACTGTATTTATTAAGTCGAATGCAACGACATTTTGCTCCGATTGCTACAATTTAACTGACTTTCATAAGGTACCGCTACTCGAATCGTGACATAATGTAGTAGTGTTTCTTAGCGGAATTCGTTAAGCAGTTTCCTATCATCATTTTCGCGGCGGAGGTGTATTGTGTTCGGGGTCACCGGTATAGAGGTATGAGGAACAGGGCTTAAATAAAGTTCACTCATACTCTGTATTAGAAAAGGGAGGATCCTCCGACCAGACGGGTGTTGTGTCTAGTGGGCAACTGCCCGATGATTCACGTCAAGCCGTTGTATATATACGATAGTTGCGCGGTAAACTCTGCTTGCGAGATGCAGGATTTGGCGTGACGTCAGTATAAAGCGTGGCGTTGTAGATACCGCTACAAGTGTAAGCTCTATCGCGACTGGCATTCGGCTGAAATCGACCAAAATCGCTGTACGTGCGTGCCTATGTGTGCGTGCGTCTGTTTTTGCTCGTTGTGTACTGATGGAACCGACCTTCTGTATTATCCTGTGCCTGGACTTTAACAATCGAAGATTCTTCCAAAGAAATTCTGTGCAAGATACAAAGATTTTTGTCTTAAAAATTCAAATCTTAGGTCTTAAAGTGTAAGTTTAATATCGAAAGTAGTTAAATTAATAAGTTTGAGATTAAAATGCGTTTGTGTGTCTGCAAAGTCAGATTGAATTGCAAAGTTTCATTGTTTTTATCTTAAGATTAATTTAACTACGCTATGATTTAGATTTGTAACGATAGTGAAATTTTTAATAACTGAACCTTGATCATTTACGACACTTAATATTTTTAGGGCGTGTACATATCTAAACGGTCTTCACATGATCTGACCAAGATTATGTCTGGACTTTAAAAGAGACTGTGACCTCTGAGTTTGTTTCGGCCTTTTTTTGTCAGAGTAGTCAAAAAACAAACGCAGACCTTATCTAGTTTTAAAAATATGATTGACGTGTAAAAGTGTTTGTATAAACCTACTTACAGAAATAAAATAATTTATCATTGTATCATTCATTAGAATTGCCTGCCTATATATAATAAACACTAGAAGAATAACAAAAATATCCAAAAAAAATTTTTCAATTTTTAAATGAAAAGATAAAGTCGTTACGTCTACTAGCCCTGTTTGAATGTCCCGAAGCAAATAAAATAAAGCTCGAGCGAGAATCGATTTGGGAATTTGGAAGTGAAATTTTCAGCTGTACATTTAATTGGCGACCCCTTCTAAACAGTTTCAGTGATTATGCTGTACAATTTGCATAGCGGGCGACTTTCGAGACCCTGGAGACTAAATAATGGTGAATTTGTCGGAGATTCTTCCTTAATCAACGATTGGATTATCGATTTTTGTTTTGGATGGACTAACTTTGGTTATTTTGTTATGTGTTCTAAAATCTCAATGAACTAAAGAGTATTTAGCTTGACTCTGTATTTCGTCACAAGAAAGCTAACTACTTGGGTATACTATAGATATCAGTATAACCCGAAGGATTGGGCTGAATCGTGCCATACCCTTCGGGTTACACTCGCGTACAGGCGTGATATTATGTTTATGTAACTAACAAGGAAACCTCGCGAGGTGTCCCTCACCGATTTAGTTGCGGCTTTATTATAATAATCTACATGAAAAATGATGAGATACGTATTTTTTCTTTTTTGCTAACAAACGTTTTAAAGGGGTGAAAATCACCCTCAAAATTCGTACCCCAAAATGATGGTTTGCAGTTTACACATATTTCTAATAAAATTTTTCCAAAATGACTTTAACCATTAAAAAGAGCATAAAAAAAATTTGAAAAATACCTTAATTCACATATTTATAAGAATTGTGGATATACCATTTTTTTAAATTAAAAATAACAAAAAATTCATAACTCAAAAACGATTTATTATTTTTTAATGGGACCAATTTTAAGTCTTATAAATATGAATGTATTTAGAGAAGGCGGTTGGAGAATCCCACGCGACTATAGATCGTTATCTCAAGTCGATGGGATATTGCAAAGTGATGTCACGTTGGACACCTCATGCGTTAACGGACCATGACCGGGCCGTTCGTGTGGCCATTTGTCAAAGTTTGTTACTTCGTCCGCACAGACGAGACTTTCTCAAGGACATTATTACATGTGACGAGAGCTGGATACATTATGAAACTAACACGCGTCATGCCTATTGGATTCCTCGCGGGCAAAACCCACCAGCCCAGCCTAAACTTGATGAACACGGTCGTAAGATTATGTTGTCTGTTTTCTGGGATTGGCAAGGAATGATTTTCTGGGAACTCCTCGAATCTCATCAGACTATTAACGCCAATCTGTATACGCAGCAGCTTCGCAAACTAGCAGAGATGTTAAAAATTAAGCGGCCAAAACGACTTGGAGTCCAACTTTTGCATTACAACGCACGACCTCATTGCGCCAATTCAACACATAAACAGCTGCAGGAGCTAGGATGGTTGACTGTTCGACATCCACCGTATAGCCCGGATCTTGCGCCTTCAGACTTTCATTTATTTCGAGCTCTTAAATTTCATTTACTAGGAAAAAAAATCGAAAATTCTGGGAGTATTAAAATTGAACTTGAAAATGTTTTCGAGTCCCAGCCTGCCTGATTTTGGGAGAAGGCTATTCAAATTTTGCCCAGTAGATGACTGACTGTTGTTGATGACGAGGGAGACTATATAATTGATTAAATATATTTTTATTAATAAAAAAAAAATAATAATAATTTATTTTTTAACTGGCAATAATTTATGAGACAACCTAATATAATTAAGTAGCCAATTGAGAAATTTAATAGACTGTTATTATGGCCTTTATAAAATAACATCACACCTTGTTTCCCCTAAGGGTTGGGCAGAGGTGTACCTATAGTACACCTACATTTTACCTGCAAAGTACATAATAGGCAATAGGGGGCCACATAACAGGGAGCGAACCTATTGCCTTTATAAATAATAAAAAATAAAACTATAATAGTTCTTGAGATACAAAACCCTTAGTACGAGAGTTTTTTTACTGGCATTCGTTCTAAGTTGATAAATAATTGATTTACTATAGCTTTACTTATTTTATTTTTTATATTTTGATAACTCTAAATGCTGCGTATTCTTGGTTTCTGGTGTGCAAGCCTTAGACTAAGTGGAGGATAATAGCACAGAAAAATACCTATATCTGTATACGACCAAAACGCGATAGAAGAGATAAAAATACTAAAACCAGTGTTTGACAATAATTAATCAACTTTTCTGCTCTCAAAACGGTGAAGGAAAACCGTCATGTCCTAGAACTAAAAGTTCGAAGACATGTAACATTCAACCACCCGTATTACGTCCGCGTGGTGGATTACGGCCCACTCCATCTTACAGAAAGAGAAGGCCTGGAACTTTCTTAGTTGATTATGTAAACAACTTTCTACAGAAACAGAACGAAAACAATACATAAAACTCAAACAGACTTCACATAATTATCGAATTTCAGAATATTACACCAATTCGTTTTACTCTACGAACACAGAACCTTACACAAATCGAGTTAGATTTTGGATACAAATTGTTTACAGTACAAATTAATGTTGAACCTTTTAATTAACAAAATTGTTGGTTGAGTCCAAGCGGAACAGCTTTCCCGTATATTTGAATGTTTTTGTTTTGTATTTTAATGTTTGGGCAAGTATTGTCAGATTGGAGAGATCGATTGCCTTTGTGACAAAATCTTGAAATGAAATATCTTGTTTAGCTGTACGTACCTACAATGGATCTAAGATGTCAAGGTATATAATAATAATTAAGACAGATTTTGATCCCTGTCAGAACAGTGGTAGCCTCGTGGTGTTGACCTCGATTTACGATTTGTAGGTCATGGGTGCAAACCCAGACAGGCGCATTACTGATGAAATAATCATGTGATGAAATAATTTACACAAAAATTATTTCATCACCGCTGCAAATCGGTGAAGGAAAACATCGTGACGAAACCGGCACGTCCTAAAACAAAAAATTCTAAGATATGTGACATCCATGAACCCGCATTAGGCCCGCATGGTAGATTACAGGCCACTCCCTCTCGAACGAACGAAACGCGGGAAAAATTTGATATTAAAATATTTTGATACCACTCCTGCAGCTTTTAACACAACCAAAACCCTCTAAATTCAAGTTATCCAAAAGTAAACCAAAAATACACTACTCCAAAAAGAGGAAAAGCGTGAACACCAAGCTCATCTCCCGAACATCTGCTAACAAAGCTACCTAAATACATTTTAAATCGATATATACGATTTGTCGATGTTAAAAGGTTCGAATCGCGTGTGATAGCTACATTTTTCTTAGCACAGGTGCGGCAGATTAGCTTAGAGCGGATCCAACAGATGTATATGAACGGAGGATGTAGACTGGTGAATTGGGATGGCATTGCAGTTAGATGTAGTAAGGAAATTCAATGTGAATTGTGATGTTGGCGATTCTGTAAATGCCTATTATAGACGTATTTAATAGGTAGTTAAACTATAAATGAGATTGGAGGTTAAGCAAGGGCAGCTAACTTGATATTAATCAGTCATTATATTATATTATTTTGACAGGCCTGTTGGTCTAGTGGTCAGTGGCCCTGCCTGCTATGCGCAAGGTCGTGGTTTCGATTCCCACCTAGGACAAATGTTTTTGTGATGAGCACGATCATTTTGTTCTTTGTCTGGGTGTTATTTTTGTATATATGTATGTTTATCAGTTGTCTAGTACCCATAGCAAAAACTCTGCTTAGTTTGGGACTAGATGGCGTTGTGTGAAAGTTGTGGAATATTATTGTTATTGTTATATCTTGCTGAATATTTTGGCAAGTACAGTCATCATACTCAACTTTGTTTGACTCGCTGCATAAGCTGCTTTGAGAGCAGTGGAGAGCAGTGGTGGCCCAGGGGTAACGGCCGTGACTTGCGAGTTGAAGTTCGAACCCAGACAGGTGCTTTATTTTGTGTAAATTATTTCATCAACATCTCATAACGGTGAAGGAAAACATCAACATTGTAAACAGAACCCAGCATTGCATAAATATGTTAGCGGTAACGCCCTTTATACCTGGAGGCTTTTATTTAATTTCCATTTATTAATTTTTGCTTGAGTACGTATAGTTTTTTATTGTATTTCTTGGTATATTGGCGTTGCTAGCTGACATATGGCAAATAATTTAATTTAGCGTTCTGTGTCTTGTAATGTTAATTGCTTTGCATACCTTGTATTGTATTCAGTCAAGTATTTTCTAACTGAACAGACAGCTGTGCTGCTGGGGAGTTTGTTGCGCCACTTCTTCTTCCCACCGAAAGCACTAGGAAGTGGTGAAGGGCGGGCGTTTTGGGGGACTGTCTTTTGTAATTTTGACGTTCGAAAAGTGCTGATTCTCAGCCTAGTTTGAATAAATGACTTTTGATTTTGATTTTGATTTTGATCGTGAGGAAACCGGTATGTCCTAGAAGCAAGAATTCTAAGATATGTGAAATCTACCGCACTAGGCCCGCATGGTGGATTACAGCCCGTCTTCCTCACTGCCCGGCCTGTTTCCCAGCAGTGGGAACATGTTAGACTGATTATGCTTACGCTACTTTTCGAGACTTATTACCAATTTCTTGTTCACAGTTCGGGGTCAAATTTTATTGCAGGCCCAAATTCTGTTTGTAGACTCTAGAGGATCTCATCATCTGCCTAGCCTTTTCCCAACTATGTTGGGGTCGGCTTCCAGTCTAACCGGATGCAGCTGAATACCAGTATTTTACATGGAGTGACTGCCTATCTGACCTCCAAAACCCAGTTACTGGGTAATACGATACCCCTAGGTAAGACTGGTTGTCAGACTTTCGGGCTTCTGACTACCCGTAACGACTGTCAAAGATCTACGAATGACAGCCGGGACCAACCGGCTTAACGTGCTTTCCGAGGCACGGAGGGGTCTCGGTATGTAAAGGTGGTCACCCATCCACAGACCAACCGCGGCAAGCGTAGCTTAGCCTGATCGATCGACCTGTGCAGCTGTTATTATTTAGCCACGGGCCCCTCAAACTCTAGAGGATCTATAGATTCTAAATTAAACGACTAAATTATTCGTATTCTTTTCATAAATCTATACATAAGAAGTATTCATTCCATAAAAAATATAGGTGCTTGTAAAAATCTGATCTTGCTGGAAGCACCCCTACATATCCGTAAGGATAGGTTCCTATAAATCGTGATCAGACATTGTCGTGAGGTAACGTAGATACTCGAGATAGTGTAGAAACGAGAAGTAATGACGTCACGTGCTGGTGTGCAGCAATGCGTGCAATCTCACCTGATTGGTCTATTCGCTGTAAGCACGGCTGCAGAGCTCGGGTCCATGTCCCAAGTTGCAATCCTCCATAGCCTTCTGGTTTCATTGCAAGTTGGGATATATGCCATCTGTGTCCACAATTTTGATTTCCGATTGTGTTCTGTCGGATCGAATGTGCAGAAAAATTAATCATTTCGGTATATTTCTTACTAGCGACCCGCCCCGGCTTCGCACGGGTGCAATGCTGATCACTACATAGTATAAAACAAAGTCGCTTCCCGCTGTCTGTCTGTCTCTATGTTTGCTTAGATCTTGAAAACTACACTACGGATTTTGATGCGGTTTTTTTTTATAGATAAGAGTGATTCAAGAGGAAGGTTTATATGTATAATACATGCATAATATAGTAGAGAAACACTGATAATTTTAGAGCCATTATTTCTCGTAAAAAGTATAGGATAAAAAATCGTTATTGTGGGTTATCCCTAAGAGATAGACATATACCATTTTGGATTTTTTTGTAGACCTTTTTAAGGTGTACAATATTGTAGTACATTATTTTGATCTATCTCGTAGGATTCAGCCAGCGTTTGCAATGTAAACGCAAAAAATGTGTTTATTCACGACATCACATTAGAAACCTCTAAAATGATCACTGTTTCTCTATTATATTATGCATATTATACATATAAACCTTCCTCTTGAATCACTATATCTATTAAAAAAAACCGCATCAAAATCCGTTGCGGAGTTTTAAAGATCGAAGCATATATAGGGACAGACACAGACAGGTAAGCGACTTTGTTTTATACTGTTTATTAGTGATTTGTGCTTCTTCGGGCTTAATAGGTTAACATCCAACTGAAATAAAGCTACTCCAAAAGATTCACCAAATAATCTCGAACGAATTTTAGGTCAATTTAATTAATTTTATGAAGATCATAAACAGCAGTTCCTTTTTCATCGAATTTAATTGGAGAACAGTGGTCATGTAGTGGGAACGGCCGTAACTTAAGAGTTATTTTAGGTCGTTGGTTCGATCAAATACATTCGCTTTACTTCGTGTAATTCATTCATCACCGCTGCTCTTAAAAAAACGGTGAAGAAAAACACCGTGAGAAAATCGGTATGTCCTATCGGTAACCAAAAATTCGAAGACGTGAAATCTACCAACCCGCACTGGGCCCATGTGGTGGGTTACGGCCCACCCCCTCTCACTGAGTGGAGGCCTGTGTCCCAGCAGTGGGAACATTATAGGCTGATTATGTACAGACGCCAGCACATCAAGCTACCCGAAACTGTTAGATTTTCCCAATCAACTTTGAACCTTATGCTTTAGCGATAAAGTTGAAAATCTATTAAAAAAATCTGACAGATTGTAGTAGCTTGATGTGCTGGCGTCTGTACATTTGATATACTGAAAGTTTAACCGATTTAAATAACCTCGATTGAATATTTTGTCATGTATCCTAACTATCACACTAATATTATAAAGGCGAAAGTTTGTGAGTGTGTGTGTTTGTATGTTTGCTACTTCTTCACGCTTAAACGGCTGAACGGATTTGGATGAAATTTGGTACACAGATATTTTATAACCGGAATTAACATATAGGATACTTTTCATCCCAATATTCTCACGGGATCGACACTTATGCGGGTGAAACCGCGGGGCGCAGCTAGTATAATTATAATTATTTAAATATTATAAATGCGAAAGTAAGTTTGTTTGTTACCTTTTCACGCCTAAACCACTGAACTGATCACCCTGAAATTTTGCATATACGTTGTCAGGTGTACAGAAACGGACATAGGGTACCTTTCATCCCGAAAAAAAGTGCTGTTCCCGAGGAAAACAACAATAAAGTTTTTATGATAATAGATGGCGCCACGTGTCTTTCGAATCATGATTGAATTAGAAACTTTAGAGCTTAGTTTTTTTTTTTTTTTTAATTTAAGCCTGATACATTTTTTGAGTCTAGAGTGTCAATATACCGGTTTTTCATCCTCCTAACTATAATATTATAGACAAGGGCAAACTTTACAGGTAGCAGGGGTGCATTTGGAAAAGCCATGTTTTTCCCATGGCCAGCTATATGTAGCATGTTCGCGTGTGTCCAATGCCCAGAATTTGTACGTATTAGCGGCAAATAGAAGGACATACAACATTGTGTATAGGAGCGCCCTAGAATAATTTTCCGTTCTGAGCCCATGAGTGCAACGGCCAAACAACAAGCAGAGTACAACCCAAACTTATTGTCAAATTCTAAATTAACGCGAGCAAAGCCGCGGGCAAAAGCTAGTATCTATATATAAAGTCATGAAAGAAATCATATACAACCAGTTTTTTTTTTTATTTACTTTAATAATCAGCAATTTTCTAAAACACACCCTTTATAATAACCCCTAGTTAGCTTTCATAAACAACATAAATTATAATTTTAAGTAAAGAATTTACTCATATATTGTAATACAAATAAGTTTACGTGTTTTCGGTCGCGAACGGCGCACGTAACGGCACCTAATCTCCAACCATTTATCACGAGAATGAAGTGACCCTTAGAACACAGGGGGAACTCTGTACAAAAATCTGTAAGTAATACGATTATGCAGTCTTAGTACTCGAGTTTTGATTTGTGTGTTACATTTTTACATCTATACTTATTTAATATTATAAATTCGAAAGTAACTCTGTCTGTATGTTACCTTGTCACGCCTAAACCACAGAACGGATTTCAACAAAATTTGCCAAGGATATAGATGGCATCCTGGGGAAGGACATAGGCCCTAACCATAGGCAAATAAACCTGTCGGTGATAGGTAACACTTTGACATTGAGCTGGACTAGCGTAGCACGGAGTTTCAATAGAATGCGAGACCAGCTCATGTCAGTTTCGATACCACAAACATGCGGCCTACCGCACTAAATTAGTAGCAAAGCTCCCAATAAAACTACAATCAAGCCACAGACATCAACAACATTGTCACCACTCAATTATATTTTTCTTTATTATTCCAGACATTCATCCCTCAAAACACACTCTCAAACACTCACCCCCATGTAGGTACCGGGTCCCTTTGATCTAGTACAGATCCCAAGTTAGAAACATGTAGTAAAGTAATTGAGTTTGAGCACTTCATTAAGCTGTGCGGTTCTCCAGTAGTAATGATAATACTATTTCTGTTGTTCAGGAGTTGGGCTCCCAAATGTACCCAAATGTTAGGGGCAGTTTGAGGCTTCAGGGAAAGCACCTACAAGGGTGTTATTGAGGAAGTGTTGTAGTAGGTTACATTGTTAGAAAGATGGATGAAGGCTTTCCTGTTGTCGTTAGCTTTCTGAGTATTTCCTGGGCTGTTTGCCGTATAAAAATCCTCCCTTGTCAATAACTGTAAATATCTAACTGTCTGGATGAAATGTATTTTTTTTTTTTGATTATTAAAAAGAAATAAGTAAACGAAATGATTTTGTTTTTTTGTCAAATTGTTATTTTAGTTTCGTGACCCGTAAATTCTACAGCCGTCTCCACACTCTCACGAATCGTGAAGAAATAGTAGTTGAATTCGACCAAAATTTAATCAGAATTGTCCCCAGTATGTGTTAACATGATTCCGAGATCAAAATTGCACTTTATAAGCACTAAAATATGGTTCATATAAGCTCAATCAATGCCACACTGTCCTAGCAATACCGTAATAAGCGTTTCCCTGACACACTCCACCAAACTGTCTGTCTTCAGAACGTTAGATCTTCGCGCTTGAGTACTCACCCACTTAAGGGCTCTAATGCATAAACGAGCATCGCTCCTTGAATAGTAAGACGGTCCCACATATAATGCCTGTTGATCTAACATCTAAGAACAAAGATGGCTTGTTTGCTGCTAGGATTTGTATAAAAATCGTCTGCATTGAGTAGTTTAACATAGGTGATTCATAATAATTTCGTACAAAGAAATCTCACCCCACCCACACACACCACACCCACATCACAATTGTACAGACGCCAGCACAGCCAGCTACCCGAAACTGTCAAATTTTCTCAATCAACCCTGAACCTTAAGCTTTAGCGATAAAGTTGAAAATCTATTAAATAAATTTGACAGATTGTAGTAGCTTCATGTGCTGGCGTCTGTACAAACGCATTACACCCCACACACATACACCACACCCATATCAGTACACCTCTACCTTAAAACAGAAAAGATCAATCTACACATTTACAATACCTGGGTATATTAACGGATGCTTTATTTTACTTAGGTCAAAAATCGTTTACCTACCTGTTCGCGTACATTTCAGAAAATTAAGTTCTCCCAGAAAACCATTACACAAAAATTGTTTGATAAGTGACTCACATTTCCTCAATTTCAAATTCCCTGAAAATTATTCCAAAAAATAATAACGTCATTTGCCTTTTGCCAACCAGGTCGATAAATACCAGTATTTTACATGTAGCGACTACCTAACTGACGTCCACAACCCAGTTACTGGATAACATGATACCCCGTAATGACTGTCAAAGATATACGAAAGACACCGGGACCAACGGCTTAACGTGCCTTCCGAGGCGAGGAGGGGTCTTGATATGTAATGGATGGTCCAGCGTAGCGTAACCTGATCGATCGACCCGTGTGGCTGTTATAATTTAGCCACGAGCCCTTTTCCTAAATATTTTGTTCTACTATCAAAAATATGCAACCACCATTTTGAATCCCAACTCCCGGCCCATTCCTTCCTTGCAGACGTTTATTGCAGCACGGTAAATGGAAATATTCATTAAACTTCCCAGTGGCAGCGACTGCATCGATCCTACGTACTTTACAAGCGTCGTTTTGTTAACGCTAGTTGTGATGTTTAACTGCGGTTGAAGATTGAAGGTTTTTGGTGACTAAATGACTGTGTTTTTAATAGTACATTACGATACGTGTGAATTAAGTTGTGTTGTCCAGCAAATCAAGCTACTGCAATAAGTCAAATGTCTTAAATAGATGTTCAACTTTATCGCTAAAGCAAAGTTGATTGGGAAAACTTGACAGCAACAAAAAGTCACTTATTCAATCTAGCCTGAGAATCAGCACTTTTCGAACGACAAAATTACAAAAGACAGTCTCCCAAAACGCCCGCCCTTCACCACGTCCTAGTGCTTTCGCTAGAAAGAAGTGGCGCAACAAACTCCCCAGCAGCACAGCTGTCTGTTCAGTTAGAAAATACTTGATTGAATGCGAGTACAATACAAGGTACGCAAAGTAATTAGCATTACAAGACACAGAACAATAATTATTTTTTTTTCACTGATTTTTAACAGTTCCAACAAAAGGCGCAATACGCATTTGATGGACGACATTTTTTTTTTTTATATACATTTATAACGTTTACGTTTTACAAATGACATTTTCAAACAAAACCTATTATAAAAAAAAAGTATTCCATTTTTATTCCACCATAAAATCTTTTTACATCCATTTTTTTATCCACAATTTAATAAAAACTTTTCTTTTTACAACTCTCAATAGACGTTTAATTTCACTAATCTCAATAGACTATTCTGCCAAATCCACTATCAGAAAATCCATTCAAGACCCAAGGAGAAAAACTTTGAATTTTTCAAAAACTTTTCAACTAAAACTTTATAATTAAAGTGGAACTAACTAATTAAGCAGATTTTATAATAGTCGTAACTTTAATAGGTTCTTGGGAAGTGCACGAACTTGCACATAGTCGGAATTCTCTGCTTCAATAAACAATTCGAGGAATTCGTATGCCATGCTTTTAGTGCACTTCAGTGTACCCGAAGAGTTATGAAGCTGATTTTGACCTAGTTTAATGTGGCTGTTGGGACTGCGCCACTGAACAATAAAGGAGATGTACAGACGCCAGCACATCAAGCTACTACAATCTTTCAATAGCAATTTAATAGAGTTTGAACTTTATCGCTAAATAATAAGGTTCAAAGTTGATTGGGAAAATTTTACAGTTTCGGGTAGCTTGATGTGCGTAATATTATTACGGCAAATAAACATATTTTTATCAAAAACTGATTTCTTTGTTCCCACCTTCACAAATTAGCATTTGTTTTAGCTAGGTACTTACCTACAAAAACTTGAATAATAGATTTGTAAAAAGATCTTAACAATATTATGATCAATCAGTTAATTAATAAAACAGTTCTTTGTTAATTATGTAAGAGAATTAACTTTGAAACAAGGCTTCGTCGTTACCGTGCAAAAAATCGGAAAATAATTCTAACAAGGGAACTTTGGCGGCCCGTGAAAGTTTTTTCAAC
The DNA here is from genome assembly GCA_949629135.1 of Eremobia ochroleuca. Lineage (NCBI taxonomy): Eukaryota > Metazoa > Arthropoda > Insecta > Lepidoptera > Noctuidae > Eremobia > Eremobia ochroleuca. Next base: position 16,046,173 of record OX451403.1, on the reverse strand, counting down.
AGTGATTTTCTAAGACTTATTAGTTATAATTGGTAGAATTTAAATTTGAATTGTTGCCAAAGCTGAGACGATTTTTGTTCTATTTTTTTTTTACAAGTCGACAGTTTTTTTTTTCCACTTGTACATATCGTATAATTTGAAATCCAACGCTCATGTAAGCTAAATGTTTTTTTTAAATTTTCTATTTGATTTTGGCCTTGATTTTGTTACACAGGTTGTTGTAATAGCTAGCTTTTGTAGCAATAATAAACATTTTGCGAAAGCTCAAATGTCATTTTTGTTTATTAAAATTATAACTGACTATATAGTTTCATAATTACTGTCGTAGCATAAATAAAAAAAATCTTAAATGATTTTTGGGGCCAAAATGTAGTAATATGGGTCGAACAAGGAATATCTTGTGGAGTGAAACTTGTCAGGTGAAGGTGGTTCAAAATAATAAAAAAAAAAACAATACACTGTCATTCCGAAAGGCAAGTCTCGTAATTTTAAGAACGTTCACAGTCTGACCTCAGTCTCAAAAACACCCACACCCCCCACATCTGTCAAAAATACCTCTAATTTCCCTACATTTTAGACAAGTTTTTGACATTTGATTGTCGCTGAGATGAGGTTAAGACTAGATTTTGAACGATTTTGGTAACAGGAACTGGACTTCTGATTCAAACTAAGATTACCGAAAACACCGAACCTACATCCTTATTCAATACAAACATGACGTCACAAAATATTCCCCGGAACCCCATCGATCAAACTGGCTGCTCCCAGCTAGAAGCAATTACGTAACATCGCAGGTACAGAGTCAATCTCACACGAATAGTAATGGCCGTCGTTTTAACACTCGATATGTTCCGGCGATTCTTTCAATATCACCATGCTGGCAGCTGGCTCTGTTAAGGGAGAGCTAGTTTGAATTTTTATATATTTTTTAACTTTTGTATGTTTGTATTCTTGATTGTTGGTACTGCACTGTGTAGTATAATCAGCCTTTAATGTCCCCACTACTGGGGCACAGGTCTCAGGATTCTTTGAGAGGTAGCGGGCCGTAATCTACCACGCGGGCCCAGTGCGGGTTGGTAGATGTCATATGTCTTCGAATTTTTGTTTCTAGGACATGCCGGTTACCTCGCGATGTTTTCTGTACTGTGTAATTTATTTATTTATTTATTTATCCTCACACAGGAACGCCATTCAGCAATTACACCAATGGAGCAAAAAAATTACTTCATGTGCTGGTTTCCATCCATCCTGTGCGCGGTGGGCATTGTGCGCGGTGGACATCAAACGGGCGGCGAGAAATCACGCGCGAAATTTCTCCTTAGCCCCATCACTCCTTCCATATTACGCACATTCTTTGTGAATGTTTGAAACACAATGCATTTTTTAAAATAAATTCATCAAAATTGAAAAATCGGAGAATTTTAAAGTGTCATCCTGACTGTAATAAAGTTAAATTATTAAAAGCAGAACAAATCCTATTGTGTTGAACTGTTGAAGAACGTAAACTATCGTTTTATAATGACATTCAATCAAAACTAAAAGTGATTTCAGAAAACGAAAGTTCGCGTTCGTTCTGCGTAATTAGGCCATACAGCGGCCATACATATAGTATTTTTATTTTATTTTAATATACAGGGTTGCAGTAACATCGACGCGAAACCGTTAACCATGGATTTATTAAAAAAAAAAAAAAAACTGATGCAGGCGGAGTTTCGGTGTTTAGGCGTCGAGACGATTGTCTCCTCGACGCCTTCTTCTCCGAGCGGGATCTTTATAGATGACCTACTGAGTAACCAACTAATACAGAAGCAAATACCACATTCTCTATCAATTAAAACTTACTAAAATACCAATCAGACTTTTCCACATATGAATTAAAACTGAAATCAATACAAACAGCAACATCGCCCTTAATTCTCAACTAGGAATTAATAATGAAACCGTTCAGCTTTTACAATATTCCCCATGATTCATTACCATATATTGAAACTTTAATTGAAATCAGAAATTGCTCGAACAATGGACTTCGGAATCTCCTATAAATTGTAAAATCCATTCTTTCATTACAGATGTAATGGGTCTGCTACACGAGCAGCTCTTCTTGTCTCGATTATCGAAAATAGATTAAAATACTTTACTCGTATAAACAGTTCCAGTCATGATACGCGCATGTCGAAAGTAGGGAAGCGCCTCGACTTTAAAATTTACAGCTTCCGTAAATTTCAAATGATCACAGTTTGTGAAATCTGGAGTGACATTATGTCATATTCGTGTTTCTGTTTCTCGCTTGTGTGTAAACGCATGAGTAAGATAATCGCACGAAGAACAATAATCATAATCATGAATCTTTATTTTTCAACACTAGTTGAGAAATTGCACAATCTTAAATAGAGAAAGGTTTCTGAGATAGGATACCCTGACTCACAGATCACTCGGATAAATGATTAGAGTTAGCACGCGGACCCAGTGCGTGTGGTAGATGACACGTGTCTTCGAATTTTTGGTTCTAGGACATGCCAGTTTCTTCATGATGTTTTCCTTCACCGTTTTGAGAGCAGTGGCGAAATAATCTACACAAAATAAAGCGCCTTCGACCCTATGACCTAAAACTTGTAAGTCGCGCTTTTTACCACTGGGCCACCACTGGCCTAAATTATATTGGCTTAATTTGACTGATACATAATTATCAGTATGAGAGCAGTACTTAGAGTAATTTCTAGTTGCCAAATACAACAGCCAAGGTATTATGCCCACTTCAGTATGAGAATTAAGTTACTTATTAAAGAAAATGGAAAATTGCCTGGCGAATCTCGAATATCCATACATTACATTGCCTTTCGATGATCGAGAAACTCGTGTAAACGAGCCTTAAAGTGAGGAATATTCTTTTAATTGTAATGCGATATTTTACGCTTTTAATTAAATTAATTTCGACTGTAATTTTGTATGCTACCTTCAAAGTATTTGGAGTCGGATACTTTTGTAATGAGATATTTTTGAAGTGAAGAATAATTGCTTTTTGGAGCAGGTATCATTGCCATAAAAAATAGCTTATAATGTCTTTTTTTGCTACAAGATAAGGAACGATATTGATGCCCGCGTTTTTCCCTACGCGTGAGTTTAGAACATTTTCAAACTCAAACTCAAAGCATTTATTTCAATTAAACCATTTGAATTGTCAAAATGAGATAGTCGGTCAGTTATTCAGAAAGTTGAAGCTCGTTGCCCATTCCAAAACGTAGATCTCTATAGAGAAGAACAGGCAAGAAACTACAAGGACACTCTTTTAAATCAAGGTATTACAAAATCCTGGGCAGATTATTGTTCTTGCTTCTACGAGTATATGTGAGAACAATGTAAACGAAAGCAAACGAATGAAGAATCAATTTAAAATATAAGATTAAAAATAAGCCCTGGCAGTTACGAGATGACCAGTCTCAACCGACGGCACCCGTTCACGAACACGACGCGTGGATCAGCTCCATCCAGCTCAACCATTTTGTAGGGAACCGAATGATCCAACACACGCGCCACCATCAGTGAGACATTTAAGTGTGCATGACATATTCGCAACTGCCATGCTCTTTCAAGTCAACATCAAAATATTATAATAAACGGATCCATGGTTCTTACATTTACAAACACAAACATTTACATTTTTAGTTCCAGTTTCTCGCCTCAATAGGTCTCTAGTTTTTTTAGGTTGTCACACATAAACTTATCATAACATCACGCCTTGTTTTCCTGAAGGGTTGGGCTGAGTACACCCACATTTCGCTAGTTAAGTACCCACTGCTGGGACACAGGCCTCCTCTCTGTGAGAGGGGGTGGGCCTTAATCTACCACGCGAGCCCAGTGCCGGTTGGTAGATGTCACATGTCTTCGGATTTTTGGTTGTAGGACATTCCAGTTTCCTCACGATGTTTTCTTTCACCGTTTGGAGAGCAGTGGTGATGACATAATTTACACAAAGAAAATCGCCTTACTGGGTTCGAACCTACGACCTACAAACACTTAAGTCACGCCACAGACAAGTCACGCCACAGACAAGTCACGCCACAGACAAGTCACGCCACAGACAAGTCACGCCACAGACACTGCTCTCATATATTTTATACTTAATAATAATAATAACATACACAAAACACCCATTAATTCAGGCAAGGCAAATCTTATAACACTTTGCCCGACGCGAGAATCAAACCCAAGATGTCGGTAGCCACCACCTAGGCTAACGAGGCAGCTTACAAAATACCCACGCAAATTATTAAAAATCAATGCGTTTTCCTAGATTCTCTAGTGGATAAGAAACGAAGACTACTTCCTATCCACCATCGTCACTGCTGAACGTATGTCTCCCCCAAGCACCTCCATTTCGACGGTTCTATGCTTCCCGGATCCAGCAGATTCCTGCACGACATCCAAACTATCCACCATGACATTTTTATATCAAAAATATTTTCCCTAACAAATCAGTTTCTATTACAAATAAGGCAATATTGCACCCCACTAGGTCCCGAAGAGCGGTACCTCAATAATATTTGCTCCTATCTCAAGTTTATTGCTCCAATATCGATGCGGTATGCACAAACAACCAGACTGCCTTCATATTAGATATTAGATACATAATTTAATATAGCTTGAAGTATGAATCTTCAATTTATTACGCAGTGCAGAAGCAGACAGCTGCATATCCTTCACGCAAGCTGGGAAACAAATGAATGCAACTGTCTGTATTTGCATTATTTCATTATGTGTGTATACAATATCTTGATTGTATCTCTGTCAGTGGAAATATGGGATTAAATAAAAAAAAACTACGTTTTCGGTTTTGAACGCAGTTTTAAGATCGCAGCCTGACTTCAGAATAGGTACGAATTAAGGCTCGCTTTCAGCACAAACTCAAATTCAAATTTATTTCAAATTAACAAATTATGATTTTTGTATTATCAAGGGTTCGGTCAGTCTAGAGAAGAACGGGCAAGAAACTCCACGGAGACTCATAAATCAAAACATGGTTATAAAATATTGGTTAAATCATTCATGTTGAAATTATACATGTGAGAACGATGTAGAACGCTGCATAAAAATATTTAAAGAAATATCACTAAATGCGTATAGTACTAAACGTTTTGAAACCATTTTTGTTTATTTCGATTGTTGGAAGATGACAGAGATCAAACAATGATTTACATTCGTTAAGGGTTAAATATATGTTTAGTGATATGTGGTGTAAGCGGGCCTCAAAAGACAAAGTCGAATGTGGGTATGACTAGAACTAAGTGCATCCTAACTTTTTAATATTATAAATGTGAAAGTAAGTTTGTTGGTTACTTTTTCACCCCTAAACCACTGCACCGATCATCCTGAAATGTTGCATACACGTTGTCAGGTGTACAGAAACGGACATAGAGTACCTTTCATCCTGAAAAAAAGTGCTATTCCTGAGGAGAATAACAATAACTTTATTGTGATAATAGATGGCGCCACGTGTCTTCGAATCATTATTGAATTGTATTAGAAACACTAGAGTTTATAGTTTTTTTTTTTTTTTTAATTTAAGCCTAATACATTTTGTGAGTCTAGTGTCGACAGACCGGACATACAACAAAGTGTATAGGAGCGTCCTAGAATAATGTTCCGTTCTGAGCCCATGAGTGTAACGGCAAATTCTAAATTAACGAAGCCGTGGGCAAAACTAGTACAAAATAATTTATATTATTTTTTTTTAAATAACGTTATAGGCTATTAGTAGGTATATTTTATACTAGCTCAACAGCTCTGAGGCAGGTATAATGTATATTTATGTTGGAGGAAATGACTGGGTTTCCCTCGGGGCAGGTTTAAGAACAACAGACAGAGGGCACCGGTGATCTCGGACCCTGAAAGGACTCGGAATTCATAATGATTATACTGTAGACACCTGGGAAAGGCAGAGAAGACTCAACCTTTCCGGACGTAGAAGGATTCTATGAGGGATTGTTAAATAATTTATAACGTCAAACTAAGGTATGTAAAATATGTAAATTTCCACTGAGTCAGTGAAAAACCAAAATCAACAAATCCTTCTTCTTCGTCGGGTCGATGGTACGACAGCGTACAAAATTTTGCTGGCCCAAGACTTTGCTGTGGCTGTATTTTTTGGACATATTTTATGCCACAGCTCCACATATACGCTATCGCAGTCCACTGCTGGACTGCGCCTCTCCCAGAGTGCGCCACAACACCCTGTCCTCCACTACCCGCATACAGTATGTCGCAGCCCCTCCGTAGCAACTGGACAGATTCTCAGCTGGACAGATTCTCAACTGGACAGATTCTCAGCTGGACAGAATAGCGACTGGACAGGACGTGTACAGTCGGTGACATAAATAAATGAAATCGCTACAAATGATGATCAATGTAAAGCTTTTTTCAATTATTTCTCAAATTATTGGATGACGCTAATTACGTCTGAGCAGTTATTTTGGTACAGAGAAAAATTTCGGACAACTAACACTGTCGAAGGGTGGCATCGAAGAACGAATGCTAAAATACCAAAAAATCCATCCCTCTTTTTGTTCCTACAGTTATTAAAAAAAAGAATCGCAAATCGTTGATACTAAAATAATAAAAAGTTACTATCACTGTGAAGAAACAAAGCGCCGATTAAAGCAAATTCGGATTGATGAGCAGATAAAAAATATAATATCGGATTGCGTTGAGAACAAAATTTCAGTCATGACATGCTTAGATCGCCTATGTAACTTAAACAACGAATAATTTGTGAAGTTTTAATTTAAGTTTGAATTTTTAACCAGAAGTTACAAATGTTTTATTTTAGTTGAATTTGTTTTGTTATATTTTCAATAAACTTTTCAATTTCTTTCATAATTTATTTCACGACTGTAGTTTGTCCAGTTGAGAATCTGTCTAGCTGAGAATCTGTCCAGTTGAGAATCTGTCCAGCTGAGAATCTGTCCAGTTGCTACGGAGCGGTCGCAGCCACGTCCGTTCATATCGTCTGTCGGTCGGGCTGGGGGGCATCCCACACTACGCTTGCCGATAAGCGGTCTCCACTCCAGGACTTATCTGCTCCACTGGCCATCGTGCATCGGTCCATCGACAAACATGGACAGTCCTCTGAACTCTACTGCCACTTCAATGTCGGCAATACCGGTTCTTTTCCGGATAATTTAATTCCTGATTTTATCTTACAAAGAGAGTCCAAGCATAGCCCGCTTCATAGCGAGTTGACCTTGAATTTGTGGACCAGCCCGACTGTCTGTGTCCACGCTTCGGCACCATTTATTAGCCTATACGATACGAAATCTTACAAAACCAGTTCAAACAAAATAGACGCAAGAATTTCCATTGAAATCATCGACGAAAGATTTCTAACAAACACAATCGGAATAACAATGTGTGTTATGTGTTAAGATATTATATTACGTATTACGTGTTGCCCCGGGTTCGTCTACAAACGAGCAAATTGATACAGAATCCCATTGAAAGCAATCCGGGCGAGTATGAAACACACATTTGCATATGACTTGGTATAGAGGATTTTGACATACTAGCTGTTGTCGATCAGTAGGCCTAGCACGACTGCGCGGAGTAAACGATACGTGAGCCCAGCACCATAATTGCGTAACAAACTGTCAATCACAATCTTTTGAAGGATATTGCTAATCCATTGCTTCATATGTTCGAAAACTGTGTCTGCTCAACAGCGTCTATAACGCAATGAATGTTATTGAACTGTCAAAACAAAAGCCTTTGCTACTGTCATTGTTTTACGCAATTACCCCGTCGATACGCAAAAGCGATTTTTTAACGCGACGACGTTTTATCGTGCACTTTATTTTCAACTCTCGGTGTTGAGCCAAGCATTGAGAATCCAACAGAGTGCATTTCAGCGCGTCAAAAAAATACACTCTTAGATTTTCAACTCTCGGCGCTAAAAAGAGCGTTGAAGATTCATCATCCTAATACGAAACGTTGTAAATTGTTCAATACGAGGGCCAATATCGAACAATTTACAACTAAAAATACTCGTTTCGCAATAATATTTACTTACTTTTAAGACTTTTTTCATATCTATAGGTGATACTACCCCTGGAGATACTAATGCTACTATAATGATTGAATTGAATGGTTGAATTGATTTGATGCAATTTAATTTATTATGTATTTTTGCCGTGGTTTTGTATCCTACAAAACCACGGCAAAAATACGGCATTTTATTGATAATGTATATATAATATGAATGTTTTGTGATCCTAGTTGGTCGAAATAAATGACATATTATTATTATTATTATTATAATAGATAAACCTAACGCTTTAAAGTAACAAGTCGATCCTGATGAACCGCAGTCCTAAAGCGTGGTACGCCTAGTCAATCCTGATGAACCGCAATCTTGATGTGCACCACGTCTCGACGGAATTGCAGGTGATACGAAGATCACGTGTCGCGGGCCAGAATGGATTTGCCAGTCTCTATGCGGCTGGTAGAAGCGACCCAAGAGCTCGCAAGCCTGGTGAATAGCCTGGTAGCCGGAAAATGTTCTGCAACTGATTTTTCTTCCAATAATCAAATGAGTTGCTTGTTGACGTCAAAATTCGAATAAGTCATATGAACTAGAAAAAAAAAATTGTAACCGCAGAGGTGACGCTGCAATATAAACGTTGCGTTTAAGCCGCGCGTTCGTGCTAGGGCCTTGGTTCGCTATGAAATGGCTTAGTAAGTCAGCCCATGAATAATTTTCGGAGGGTTCGATTAAAATAATATATCGCGGATTCATTGAAACGGTACATTTTATTAGAACAACACTGTTTGCATAGAATAACGTATTTATTCTATACTGATTTTACAGTCAGATTTGTTTGCCATTCGGAAGTTGGAAAATATCAAACACTTAAAAGTAATGATTAAAAGTTAATTAGCAAAATTAAAACATCTTCGGAGACAAACCGTAAACAAAGTTGATTAACTAACATCTTGTTTACATCGTAACACTTTTCTATTCAAGGTTTAATTGTAACTAAGAACCTCTGCGCTCGATATCGTTACTGATATCGTCCACAATTCTCAGTGATTGTTTGTTTTTGCGAGTTTTCTTAAATAAGCCCCAACACTTCTGCTTAGAGTCTGTTCTTCTGCGAGCTAACTAGATTAGACCACATTTGCTTATTTAAGTCATTATGGGTTAGGCCGCACACGGTAATACCAAAATCAACAGCTCTGAAGATCACTTTACCTTTGGGCCTTTTTTGAAATATGAAAGTGGGCGTGAACATGGTCCTGACCACGGGGCTCCTATCTGAAACTTTTCAAATATATTTTCGGTGTTCTTTTATCATGCCGCGCCTACTAAGTTATCAACTTTTCATAACCTGTACGTTTGATACCATTTCCAAGCCATGACTAGAAGCATTGCAATCGCTACGATTTATCATTACGTGTGTAGCCAGCTTTAGTTAGATACGTTGGTTTAGCTTTATTGTTAATTTGTGGTTTTGGCTCCAGGTGTTATTATATCTAGAGTAGTTTGGGCAATACTCCAAATTTCGATCTGTTTGGAATCATCTCAAATTACTTGTGGATCTAATGTTACTGCTGCGGTTGTAATTTAAATATATCTTCGACTTTAGAGAAATATAACCTGGAATAAGTCGTCAATTCATGTTGTGTAAATGAAGACTGGTATGGAATGGCAGCCATATGTTAATCATTATCTTATGCTACGACTTCATTGTCGCGATACTGTACGCGAACTACACTTCGCGCGCTCTCTGTTTAACAGCGAGTCATCAAGTGGTGTGCGAGTGAGAGTGCGCGAAGTCTAGTTCGCCTTATCGCGACAATGTAGTCGTAGCATTATTTTACAGACGCCAGCACATCAAGCTACTACAATTTGTCAGATTTCTTTAATAGATTTTCAACTTTATCGTTAAAGCATAAGGCTCAAAGTTGATTGGGAAAATCTCACAGTTTCGACCAGCCTTAACATTAAAATATGTAATGACAATAGAAGGACTGTATAGTTGTATTATAGAAACAAACGCTCTCTAGCCATTTCATATCTCCTAAACGAAACGAAACACTCCGCTCTATTTGCAAACAACGATAACATATTTACAAGCAACGAAACAGTTCCAAAATCAGCAAAGTGTTACAAGGCGTCTATCAAAACAAGTTGATGTCAAGTAACGATTCGAAGACTAGTCCGAACAACTTGTACCTAAGTCGGATCACACTGTGTATTGGATTTATCCGTAGATATCCGAGAGTATCCGAGCCTCGGATCATATCCGCGGGTGACATGGCCATTTCTAACTTTTGCTTTGCGAAGTTTCGGCGCGGCGGAAAGTGGGTTAATCATTTTTCGGGAAGTGCATACGTGGCTACATTGGACCGAGTGTTGTGCCACAAACTAGGAAAAAGGCGTAATAATTTAATTAGTTACGTATGTTCTGTTGTCGAATGTTGATAAACTTGGTTGATTGATTTTGTTCAAGCGCGCGCCAAGAAATACCTACTCATGAAAACATGAGAAAGCTACAATTTTACTCCTAAGTTATAAATAGTTACAAAGCATACATCGCACAGGAAGATCACGAATTGAACTAAACACAATCATAAAAATATAAAAACTAAATTATATAAAAAGAAAGTTAAAAACAGAAAATCCTGTACGAAGCCAAGAGGCTCCTATCTAAGCATTTAAAACACACAATGTGACAATACAGACAAAAAAAAACACTGCGACACACACACGCTGAGATATTTCGCAAAAAAAAGGTTCTAATAAGCAAATTGAATCCTGCAAATGGGCCAGCCTGTATGAATGTTTAAAAAAAGAAAGAAGAATGAGTTTATTGCCATTACACAAAAAAAAAAAAAACTATAAAAAAAACAGAAAACATAGATTATACTGCCAATAATTAGATTGCGATTGTTTAAGCCTTAAGACACCTCTTTATACCTAGCAAATAATTAAATTTCCTCGAAAAAGAAAGTCTTTGACACGTCAGCCTAACCCCGCTAATCTTTTAAGTTAATAAAGTTATTCAATCCTATTTGGCTAGGGTAACAAAAACACATGCCTAGTAACATTTTGTTGTTGAATTAAAACCTCGAATCATCATCAATAAATATACCTACGGCGAATTTTCCTGCACAATAGAACATTATTACTTTGCAACAACAGATAATAGTTATATGGCGATAAGGTGCGTTCATAATCTAAGTTTTATACGACAGGAGCGCTTTGGTCGCGACTTCGTTCCATTTCACTCTACTTTTGTGTTTATTTAAAAATAATCTTACAAAAGTTCCGTACCCAAGGGTACCAACGGAACCCTACCACTAAGACTCCACAGTCCGTCCGTCCGTCCGTCTGTCTGTCAGCGGGTTGTACGAACTGTATCTCATGGACCGTAATAGGTAAACAGGTTGAAATTTTAACAAAGTGTGTATTTCTATTGCCGCTATAATAAAAAATAATAATAATCAAATAACGTTTATACTAATTAAAGTGGGGTACCCATAAAAGGAACGTATATTTTCGGCGTTTTTTAATATATCACGTCAGGGTTCAAATTAATTATCAATAATATAATGCTCTTGGGTATGTACCCGAGAACATTATGTCACATGTCTTTAATTCTTCGAATTTTTGGTTTTAGGATGTCCCGGTTTCCTCACGACGTTTTTCTTCACCGTTTTGAGAGCAGTGGTGTTGAAATAATAAATGCTCTTGGGTGCATTGTCCGAATCGGTCATAATATTGTTGATTCCTTTCAGTAGATTTGTTTAGTTGTAACCTGGATTTGTGCTCGGTTGGGTACGCCTCCTGTATGTTCTGCTGAATGGGTCGCACACCTTGGATGTTAGCTTTATAAGTCACGCATAGCCAAAGATGATGGTTTATCGAATATATTTAACTACCACGTAACGAATGCTATATGAATGCTGTATTTTTAGATAGTGTAGGTGCTATAATTTATTTCTCATTGTGTTTCAAAATTTTTATTTTATTTAATTTATTTACTCTAAGTGTTGGAAGTCAATTCGAAGAATACAAGGTTGTTTCTAGGTAAGCCCTGCATCTTAAGAACCACTAACTCCCAAAATAAAAGCTTGACTTAGTTTGGGAGTTGGCAGATCATCAATTATGTGTTGCTGGACAACGATCAAATACCTTATTATTAAATTGTACTGTGTGAATGAGTTCAGCTGACTATGAACGCTGATCATGTACTGTGGGGTTACATTATAATTTGTGCAAGGCGACGGAAAAGTGCTGACCTCTGCACTGCGCGCGTGGCAAGTACAATACATGACTCATAAGCCTCCTATTCAATGGGATTTAAGCGTAACTGATGAATGAAGTGACGCACTTCCTCTCTCCGTAAACATAATCATTATATTTTCTTTGCTCCTTCTTCATGTCTATTATTATATATGTATATCCAACATTAGTTTAAGTCTATTGCAAACCTGAATATAGTTTGTTCAGAATAAGTAACTGAATTGTTTAAAATCATTTTTACACCATGTTATATTTTGTCCCAAAATATTTAAAAAAATTTACAAGTAGGACACCGAGTGGACTCTAAGTACATATATGCAATCACATGCGCACAAGACAGGTCACGGCCGGTCATAGCGGCAGTAGGCGCGGGAGCACAGCGGGCTGGAGGCGCGGGCGGCGCGGGGCACCGCGTGGTGTGAGCATATTTTTGTACGGACATCAGGTAACATAAGAAGCTTATAACTTTGTGATTTTTCATGATACAGTTTTGAAATTTGGTACATAGATTCTTTACATAAAAATACTAGACACGTGTTTCGGGTTTCGCATATAATATACTAAAGCGAATGTTGTACGAGTATATACATGTGATTAGTATAATATACTTTATGTATGTATTCATTGATTTGTGTAAATGGTATACACAAACAGACCACTGTGGACTATCTACAGTATTTCTCTCCTTCCCCTTTCAATCCATCCAAAGGTTGTCTTTAAAAGATCGCTCTTAGCGATAAAACCGCCCATTGTGTCACCCTACGTAAAATTTCCATATTTATATCTGTAATTTATATGGTGTACAATATAAAGAGTATTCTATTCTATTCTATTCTTTCAGCTCCTTGGGAAATTCAGGCGTGATGATATGTTATATTTTCGGTATAAAATAGGTTTATTTATGTAAAACAAACAATGTAACTTAACATCCGTAAATCTGAAATCTGACACATTAAAGCACTGAAATCCAAAAATGAACACATAAAATAGATACTCTAAATAAACAATTGTAATTCAACACAATTGCTGCTTGAAATAAATTCGTGTAACCAACCCAATGCCGCATTATTATTTTGTTAAATTTCCAATTAACAATTTCATTAAATAATACAAAAAGCAGCTTTGTATTGTAAGCTATTTAAATACATAATATTTTTATCTCACGAAGCGACTCTCGCTTTAGTTGTGGTTGCCAAGTGTACAAACACGCTGTAAATGTGTGCAGAACACAATGCTTGCAGAACAGATCGCCGATGGGGCTGAAAAGTTCTGGAGTGGCGACCGCGTACTGGAAAGCCTTCCAACGCTACGTGTTGGAAGGCTTCCCCCACAAGGTGGATCGATGAACTTGTGAACCCGTAGCACCGCAGGAATCCACTTGGTGCGAGAAGGACAGAAACGGTCTAAGTGACGATGCTTGGGGGAGTCCCATGTTCAGGAGCGGACGTCTTTCGGCTGAAATGATGATGATGATGCAGTATTTGGATAGGCATTTGAAAAGCACATGACGAAAATCACAGAAAATAACCAAAACCATCTCAAAAACTCGAAAGCAGTATTTTCTCCATTTTCTGTGCATAAAAATAATCTTTTTCTCCCTACCAATATAAAAGCGTCCTTACACCGTACATAACTCTATACACGCGTGAAAAATTACCCCCAACTCCATTGTCCGTAGACTCCCGTTTTTTATTTTTACGACCGACTTTTAAAGGCGCTGAATGACACTGCCGAATGTTGCCAGGTAGATAAAATGGATTCGGCGATTTTTTTTATATAGAAAATAGAATGAGTATTAGTGGGAGTTGTGTCAGTTTCGATTGACTTTTAAAAGGAAACGTGGAATTGTTGGGTTTTTATAGATAAGCTTTACGAGATTGATATTTTCGCTTTGTAACAGCCGGTTGATTCTGTAAAAATCTCACCGTGAAAACATAAGTGAAGTGAGCTTGAAGTGAGCAGTGTCAATAGTGTTAAGCCCTAATGACAGCTCACTTCCCGCTCACTTCACCTAAGTTTTCATGGTGAGATTTTTACAGAATGGCACTGCTGGAATAAAATAATTGTTTTATTTCTTAGCGAGGTTGAGTATGGATCAGTTTGTTGTGTATAGGAATTAGGTAAACTTCTTCCCAACGCTATGAAAAGTAATCCAACCCTCAGTCAAGAAATAGTATCATAATCATGACTCTCCAAAGAAAACAAAAATGTGTTTCAAATGGTGCCAACGGGACCTGCCAGGGTAGCGGGTTGTTCGAAAGAGTTACCATGACCTTCGGCACAGGCAACTGAAGGAACACGAGTGGGCTTTAGTCAATAAAAGTCTGACACACCGTCCCGCTTCGCCCAGAGCGGGAGAAGTTACCTATTTGATAATATCCCACCCAAACAAAAAAGGTGCCAACGGGACACGGTAAACACAACACACACTATTTTTATGACCTTTTTTTTTTTGGGTGGGAAATTATCAAATAACTTCTCCCGCTCTGGGCGGAACGGGAGGGTGTGTCAGACTTTTACTGACTAAAACCCACCCGTGTTCCTTCAGTTGCCTGTGCCAAGGGCCACGGTAACTCTTTCGAACAACCCGCGAAGAAGGTTGGAAGGAAGGATTATTGGTGTAGCCAAATGGGCGCAAGACATTGACGACAATGCTGAGATTTTTCAGTGGTCGCTCCTACAAACTCTGATCGTAGCCAGAAGGGCTTTGGTTGGAACTGCTGCGCTGTGGCTCAGATCGGAAAAATATTTTTATGACCTAATGAGTCATTTCTTATCACTGAGAAGTTTTAGAGTCCTAAGCATAAGCATAATCAGTCTATAATTTTTCCACTGCTGGGACACAGATCTCCTCTCTGTGAGAGGGAGTGAGCAGTGCGGGTTTGTGGATGTCACATGTCTTCGATTTTTTTGGTTCTAAGAAATGCCGGTTCCCTCACTTTGTTTTCCATCACCGTTTTGAGAGCAGTGGTGATGAAATTAAATACACAAAATGATAAATGATTTATTTTCTGTAAGTAGGTTTGTACAAACACTTTTACATGTCAATAAAGCGCCTGTCTGGATTTGCACCCACGACCAGGGCTCTGAACCGGTTTAAAAAGAGCGGTTAATTTCGATGAAATACCGGTAAATATATCGTTCCCTCATTAACCGGTTAAACAAGTGAACTGTTCATATGTAACCCAAATGACAAAGGTTACCGGTTACATAAGCACAAACGGTTTTGACACCCAAATTAACCGGTTAATTCCGTAAGTCGTAAATATTTTTCGTCTACTTTTTTAACACTTCCAACAAGTTATAGTGACATTAGTACATTTAGTACCCCAGAAACATTAGGAAAAAAAATGATTGATCTGAGGACGTCAAATACAACCGGAGAACTTAAATGGTGCGGGTAGATTCATGTTGCGACTTGCTTAGTTAGGGGGCGGGGGTGTTTAACCGGTTAATTTTCACTTTCAAAACCAAAATTCATGAAAAACTGGTTTCCCGCAAAAACCGGTAAAAACCGGTAAAGTGCAAACCTTAACCTAAATCGATTTCGGTTTGGGGTCAATGACCGTAACCGGTTAAGAATTTCAACCGGTTTCCGAGCCCTGCCCACGACCTACGATTCGTAAGTCGGGACCGTTACCACTTGGCCAGCACTGCAGTCTCCACTGGTCATCACTGCAATCATCAACAATTCAGCCTATTGCAGTCCACTGCTGGACATAGGCCTCTCCCAGACTACGCCAGAACATCCTGTCCTCCGCCTTCCGCATCCAGTCTACTTCAGCTACCTTCTTTAGCCCTTTGCAACCGGGAGTAAAAATTTCGCATAGGTTAGTAAAAACTTATTAATCCTCTGGAACGTGTTCAGAGGTCCTGGGAAAAATACTGGAAAAAATCTCATGCAACCTGGTCTTCAGGAGTCAGATCCTCACATACGTGAGGTTCAGGAATAATTTGATAGTCGCTCGATCGTGCTCAGAATTTTGTAAAGTCGAAACTCACGATCACTTCAACTCGGTTGGAAAGGGTTAAGTCGTCCGTCCATGTAGCTGGGGGACGTCAATCATCAATTTAGCATAATTATTTTCTGAAGTGCCTTTCCAATGAAAATCTAAGTGTGCATTTATTCTCAACCCTGTTTACTTCACACAAAGTAAAGGTTCTGCCTGGGTTTGAACTCACGACCTCGAACCTCGAACTCGTAAGCTGGGGCTGAAACCACTAGGCCAACACTCCACCTGAAATCCTAAGACAGCCGTCAAGTTTTTATTTTATTTATTTATTTATTTTATTTAACCATTTATGAACACATATATATAAACAGACAAGAAAAAACAGAACAGAAAAATAGGTACAAAGGTGATGCTTATTTCTTAAGAAATCTCTTCCAGCTTACCTGCGATAGGACATTAGATAGAGAGATGTAGACAGCGTGTGAAAGAGTAAAAGAAACAAAAAGACAAAAAGAATACATAAAATCGTAATCAATTATTCACTTAAAAAACTAAACAAATACTATGAGAATATACTTACATACATACATACAAATAAACATACATACAGACATACTAGCAGACATACATACTTCTAAAATAAATGTTTTTTTCTAAAAAAATGAAATTTAAAATTAGTTAAATTTAACAAGAATATTTTTAAGCAAACATAACGACGTAACAACTTTAATAGAGCGGGCAAGTAGCGACATCTGAGAGCTCCGGATATCCGGGCCGGCCATCTTGCAACCGGATGTTGCTGGATATTACACGGGGCTTAGATACCCGGGTGACCCGGCTGATTGTTGAACGTATATAATTATAGTGCAGCCTTCTCTCCTACAGAGTTACCTAAACACTAGGGAATTTGTATAATACCTGAAAGCAAGATTTAATTTTATAATTATGTTCACTTAGAAGCTGTCATGTGTGTGTAGACAAAGTAGGTCATGCTTTCATTGTATAATAATTATTATTGTCAGACGCAGACTAAATTATGTAGTTAATGGGTTCCTAGAAGCAGCCCAGAGTCTGGATTCTTGCCCGGTTGAGCATTTTTATTTTATGTTATATATATGCTTTTACAAAATGAATAAGGCGGCATCACAAATAGATGTAGGTATGGATCATCAACAGATTGACGCCCACTGGCCGTACAGGCCTCCCACAAACATGCCAAAATCACCTGTAGTTACTAGCCACATTCAGCAGATTTCTGCAATTTACACAAATAGCATAATTGAGTAACCCACTCACTGTTACAATCAATCTCTGGAAATCTTTGGATGCCAAGCTTCAATGGGGCCCCATATAGATAAATTGTCAAAAAGCTTAGCTATGCAGCATACGCCGCTAGGAAAATTCGTGACTTAACTGATTTAGAGACAACCCGTTTAGTTTACTTTAGTTATTTTCATAGTGTGATGTCATACGGTATTCTGTTGTGGGGAAATGCCGCCGATATTCAGACAATTTTTATTTTACAAAAAAGGGCAATTCGTTCCATTTATAAATTAAGTCCCAGACACTCCCTCAGAGACAAGTTTAAAGAGATTAATATAATGACTGTGCCTTCTCAGTACATTTATGATAATCTTTTGTATGCACATAAAAATATTAATCGGTTTAAAAATTACAGTGATATCCATAATACAAATACTAGGAACAAACACTTTGTTGTTCCTACAACAAGGCTCAAGAAAATAGGTGGCTCGTTCGCCAATGTATACGTTTTTATAATAAATTTCCTAGCCACATTCAAGAACTAAGCATTAATAAATTCAAATCTTTTATAGAGCTAAAACTATGCCAGAAAGCCTATTATACTGTAAAAGACTATATTGAGGACAAAAAAGCTTGGGATTGAGCTGCTCCAATAGGTCTATACAGTGAATGTTGTTTATTTTTTATTTTGTTGATTTACACTTTTGTTTTTTTTTTCTTTCTAAGTATCGAATCGTTGAGCTCCTTAAGTTCTGAGTTGAGCTGCACGGTTACTGACGAATGCGTGCACTGACTGCACAGGTCCACTCAATCTCAAAAGACTACTTCAGACACCAATCTACATGGTCCTCAAAGATCAAAGATTATATCCGGATTTTTATGTACACATTAACATTGATGAATTTTACATAAACAATGACATGGATATTTACTTTGTAAAGTATCTTATTTTTTATTATTATTACTGTGAGTGAGAAGACTATGTGGGTCATTTCTTTTTTCTTTTTTCCTTCTTAGTTAGTTTTAATCATGATCTGGCAGTTTGAGTAATTTATGCGGCCTACCCAAATGTCCTTTCATTGATATTGTTCGTCGAATCGTAAGGCTCCTCAAGTTCTGAGTTGAGCTGCACGATTTTTGACAAATGCGTGCACTGACTGGACAGGTCCGCTCAATCTGTTTGGTTCTTTACTCAAAAGACCATTTCAGACACAAATCTACATGGTCTTCACATGATCTGACCAAGATTATGTCTGGACTATAAAAGAGACTCTGACCTCTGAGTTTGTTTCGGCCTTTCTTCTCAGAGTAGTCAGATAGGAAACACCGACCTCATCTAGTTTAAAAAAATATGACTGACATGTTAAAAGTGTTTGTACAAACCTACTTACAGAAAATAAATCATTTATAATTTAATCAATTTTAATAACATTATTTTATATTATTTACGTTGTCACGCAGACGAATTATTCCAACAAATTTTGAAGCAATGGATTATGAAACTCCTTCAAAATGAAAGAGATTCTGAGGATTGTGACTGAGTTAATCAATTGGTTTAATGGTGGTCGGACCACCTTTTGAATGAAAAGTCGCTTGTACTGTGTAATCCTTTTAATCGTTAACACTATTAACACTTAAATACAAATACAGTTGCACTAATTGTTCACTTAGTCTAAACCGCTCGATAGTCCAAAATATACTGCCTAGAAAAACAGTATTCGATTTATATAACAGCTCTGTGTCCACGTTAAAAAACTGGGGCAAAGCGTGCGAATTTCAAGTCAATAGATGGACGTTTAATTTATATAAAACGATAACTGTTTATTATTATTATTATTAATGCTTTATATTTGGATTCAAATGAATTACTATGTATTTAATCATAACATAATATTTAAATACAGTATCATGTTTTATCGAACTACATTATTTTTACTAGTCAAGTTGCGTGCTAATAAAATCTTAAATTCACATTGAAATATCTTGAATTATTTTGTTATTGCTTATGCTTTGTATTTGGATTCAAGTTAATTAGTACGTATTTAATCATAACATTATATTTAAATACAGTATCATGTTAAATTACAGTTACTAGTCAAGTTGCGTATTAATAAACTCTTAAATTCACATTGAAATATCTTGATTTATTTTGTTATTGCTTACACTTTCAAGTAAAACTGCATTTTTCTTTCCGATGCGAGATCACTTTAACACATCGGCCCCGTCTGCCGTTGTCTTCCAGCACATACTTTGCAAATTATTCGCCATCTTCATAAAAAATAACCAGTAATGACGACATCTGTTCCCTCGCTCTAAAAAGTAGGTCCACGCCAAACCAGCATACAATCAGCGCTTTCTTCCAGCGGGAGCTGGATCCAACTTTGTTCTCTTTGTTAAACCGGTAATACGGATGCATGGGTGTAAACAAAGCGCTGGATGTGCGGGCCGGTTCTTTCAAAATATACGGGTATCGTTGGCCCGGCCCAGCTAAAAGTACGCTTGCAGAGATTTGCGTAAAAATGCGCTTATTTTTTAAATAAGATTTTTCTTTTAATTGGTGAGGGATTGTGTTAAGGATTTTTTTTTGGAAAGTACGCATTCATTGCGAGTTAAAATGTATGTAAAAAGAGTACCTAGTAAAAGTACTATGAAAATGAGGGACGACAGAGTGCATCTGTGTCTACGCACACATTTGTGCACTATAATATCTCCCGCGCCAAAGCCTAGTCCGCTATGATTCGACGCCATGACCGTAATATGGTCTGAAGAAATATATACAAAAAAAAATATATATATATACAAGCTGTAACTTTAATAACGCACAACCTCATAAGGGGTTATTGTACTCATCATTATGAACAACTTTTACTATGGGACCAAACCTGAAATCGCGAAAAAAAATCAGATGTTTCCTACTATATATTTATATCCTGCCTATATTTTGTCGAGTGATGCGAACATAAATGTAGGAAACAGCTGATTTTTTTTTTCGCGATATGTAGCATTTATTTTGTTTGATTTTCTGTAAATTGTCGTAAGAATACGTGGCATTGCTTAATATCATACAACATAATTTCTTGAATTAAATAACTTTTGTAATACTCCAAGAATAAATTGCAGTATATTTTATTATTGAGGTAGATGGTGTTTCCTTGTAATAATCCCTCAGTTGCCTCTAATGAACCCCTTGAACCGAGAAGGGAGCGCGCTTGTTGGCATTATTTATACAAGGTGTTCCGTAATTAATGGATAACCTCTTAAGGGGTCATGGCACTTATTATGAACAACTTTTACTACAGGACCAAACATGAAATCGCGAAAAAAAAGATCAGCTGTTCCCTACATTTATGCTCGCATAACTCGTCAAAATGTAGGAAACAGCTGATTCTTTTTTCGCGATTTCAGATTTGCAATAGTGGTTCATACTGATGAGTACTATGATCCCTTCTAGGTCATCCAATTACGGAACACCTAATTATATCAAGTATTTTTTATTGAATATTGAAGAATCACCGGGTTATTGGAAACATTTTTTTTTTAAAGAAGAAACCTGACGTGGTTTTTATTTGATCAGAAAACAAATATAAATCAAACAGCAGTTTGACCTTCATAATTATTTAACTATGAATTTCAAACTACTGTTTGATTCAATGAAAGACATTTCAAATGCTCACTTTTTTTACTTAATTCCCAAAAAATGCAACTTTAAAATAAAACAGAAACATTTTTCTCTACAAATGTACCTATACAAAATTCTTGTTTTACCTACCCGGTTTTACCCGTCCATTCATTGACAGT
Organism: Eremobia ochroleuca; assembly: GCA_949629135.1. Taxonomy (NCBI): domain Eukaryota; kingdom Metazoa; phylum Arthropoda; class Insecta; order Lepidoptera; family Noctuidae; genus Eremobia; species Eremobia ochroleuca. Next base: position 16,024,861 of record OX451403.1, on the reverse strand, counting down.
TTGCGTCTCGTCTGTACCTATTTGCACGATATTGTTTCAAGCATGCATACTGGAAGATCCGCTTGGCTATTCAATGGATCTCGTTTTGTTTCATATTTTTCGTTCCTGATGTTTTTCTTTACCAAATTCTGGGCCGATGTTTCGTATGAAATAATGGATGTTTCGAGAACTGACAAACTATTGCTACATTTTTATGGACATGCGTTTTGTGTAATTATCTTCAAAATAGTTGTAGTTTAGTGGGTAAATTAAGGAAAAGCTGCTGGAGAAAGTGCATTTTTTTTATATGGGCAGACATGCCTTTTTGTATTGTTCAAATTATCTTGCATTAAGAGACTGAAAGTGCAGTGATCCCCGCCGAATGGCGCCGATTGCCTTATTCACAAACTAAACTAAATTTAAGTTCAGCGCATCTTTTTCTTCTATTTCATTAAGAAAAGGACAGAAGATAAATATTAGTTTAGTCTTGTCAAATTAAGATACTCCTTAAACAAGTTTAGACGTGATTAAATAATTGGCTACTAAAAACACGTCACTTTACGGCAGGCGCTGACTAATAAACGATAAATGATCGTTTTGCCCATTGTGTTAAAGTCCCACGTAACAGGAAGCGAGTCTATTGCCAGAGAAATTCCAGATGGAAAACCCAATAACACTTGGCCCGGCCCGGGAATCGAACCTAAGACCTCATGCTCAACAGTACCGCTTGCGACCAGAAGACCAATGAGACAGACTTTTTTAAGTGAAAACTTCTTTAGCGGCGTTGTACACTTGTTTTGTAATGGGTAAAAAATGTTAAACTCGCGTCAGGACACGTGACCTGATCGAAAATTCGTAAGACGGATGGAGAGTACACAGCCGGCGCGGCGTAGGAGAGGAAGTATCCCCCTCTCTTTCTACGGCGCGGTGAAAATGTATGCCTGCGCCTGCTGTTTCGTTTAGGCGGCGCAGGGCGCTTGCGCGAATGTTCGTGTGTGTTTAAACTTTTTAATGTAATATAAATTGTCATGTTTCTGTACGATAGCGCAATAAATAAATATTGTATTCTACCACATAAATGATAGTACTTTTATACTGATAATTAAAGCAATCAAAGCAATTAAAAAATCAAAAATGCACAACGTTAATATTCAAGTTTTCACTTCTGCCGGCACTCCCGGAGTGCAACCCGTCGTTATTTTTTTATTTGCAATATGTATTGGTTGGGTGTTGTGTTGGTTGGGTCGTTGGTCTTTTTTAAATAAGTTTCCTAATACATAGTCAGACATTTGACATGCAAGATTTTACAATATATGAATATACTTACGTCCAATGGCATGCTTTAAATATTAGTTTCTAACAATCATTACTTTTTACAATACATTCAATATTCATTATCTTCACATTACATAATTTAAAACACATTATTTAACACTATTAATAAATTCATTAATAGAATAAAATCGTTTTCAGCCATTTTTAACTTTATACAAAATAAATTAAAACTCATTTTGACACAGCAGGCCCTTGCTTGCAGGTTTACGTTTGAACCTAGCTTATGTCAAAGGACATCAGCAGATTTACAACAGATTTACGTCTTACCCAACAATACTTAACCCTCTACAGCCAACAGCCTACTCACACCAGTACACCCACAACCCACACATGACGGATATGCCAACGTTAATATTTTTAACCCTCTGCTTGTCTGACATTTAGTAGATAATACAAATAACACGTTACACTGTTTGTTCGGCCTCGGCTGGGTTGTGGAGGTATTTGTCAAAATTCTGCCAACGTTTGTCCAGTTAAATTGTTTGGACTGAATGGCGATGTCGCCTGCCGTGTTGTTTGATTAGGCTGTGGCGTTTAGTTTATTTTTTTTATTTTTTTTATTTTTCATAACGTCAACAGTTTTTCTTGACTTGTTTTTGCTAACAGCTAAATTGGATTTTTTAAGAAAAATTGCAAAACGTGCTTATTTTTCGTTTTATTAACAAGCGTCAGACAGACTTTAAAATATAAATAAACATTTATCACATATCGAGAAAAATTGTTTTTTCTCCACAAATAAAAAAAAACATAAAGTACACATATACAAAGTAGCCAAAAGCCTCGTACTCAAGTAATAAGCGGTTGACAGATATTTTTCAATGTTGCTTTAGTTTACATGACTCTCAAATCAGCAGCCAAAAACACGTAGTTATTAAAATCTCAAAGAGGCTATTAATCTACGTAAACGCTAACAAACACCCCGCTATTTTCTATTACACAACCCAAGGAACTACAAAACATGATCAATTCTGTGGCGATTTAACCCTCGCCTGCAACAGGACACGACAAGTCGGCGCGCGATTGCGTCGCAAACAGTGCCACCGCGCGAGTGCTGTGCAAACTACTCGCGGCCACATCTCGTAAATACCCCAGCGGTTGAGGGTTACATTGCATCATATTTTTACTGGTCGAATATTGAACTTATTTGTGTTCGTTTCTGATATTTTTGAATCGACAGTGTGTTGTATTTCGCTTTGGTTTTGCCTGCGTTTTGCCCGCGATTATCTTGCGTTTTACATCCGTTTCGGCCATCGAGGCATCTCCGTATTTTAGAACTGGATAACTATCTGAAAATTAATCGACATATTTATGTCAAAACATGACCGTTAAATCGAAGAATCACCACGCAGGTGGCATCTAGACCGCATTCGTGTCGCTGAAAGTGTGTTGAACGCACCACTTCTTGGGCTCTACATTCAGAGCACGAAATCCGTCACACGACCAATCAGTTTCTGCCGAAGTTAAGATCGTTTTCTAGTCCGTATAGCCTGCGATCATGAAAGCAACACAAAAAACAAGCACGTTAAGCCGTTGTTCCTGCGCCTGATCTCTCTCCGGTCGTGTCGGATTGGCGTTCCATCGGACAATGAGAGCGAGGGAAGACGGAGTGCACCTGTGTCTGCGCGCACACTTGTGCACTTGTGTACTATAATATCTGCCGCGCCGAAGGCTAGTCTTCGTTAGATTGGTTACCCTGGCTGGTCTGGAGGACTTTATTTGCTTTTTTATAACCTTCGATCATAATATTAGTTCGAGGTCCGAACAAAGAATGAATGACAACAGGATTTGACAGCTGCCCTTACTCCCGATGAGTTTTGCCCGACCGAAAAAAAATATTTGGCACTTGTTTCGATGGATCAACTACTTTCGGACGGGCCCTTACCTTCGTTGACGGACTTGAAGAGTGGGCCCCCGTTAGGGACCGTCTTCAAAGCCATCAGTTTTCATACGTCATTTGTGTCGCAATACGAGTAAACAATGACTCGCTTGGTTTGTATGGAAAGTGTTGACAATGCCCTTTCTAACAGCGGCTGCCGAAGCGTCTCCGTATTCTAGGGTTGGACAACTATCTAACCTGATGGTAATCAATTATGCAGTTGACAATGATGCACGCTTGTCTAAAAGAAGAAGTTTGAAGGGCGAAAAAGCCTGTGAGCAGACTATGTACAGTAAAATTATTCGTGACGATAGAACGTATGTAACGCACACGTAGGGCAAATATACTGCCGGACGTTGTACTTGTCTGCCAGACACAAACGGCCGGAGTCAACTATGGACTATGTGGACTATTTATTCATCGTCTGCTCAGAACGTAACCCTTTGTTATTCGTAATGCAAACAACAGCTAAGACAAGTTGAAAACACTTACAAGTTGCAAACTGTCCGAAAATAGTCCACCGCGCTCGGGTGCTTTCAGCGTATTGTGCGATGACATTACAGTGCACGCATTAATAAATTATTATGACAATGAGTTGAAACATGGAAGTCAGGCATTGTTTAAAACAGGTTTTTGGTCTGATTCGTTTCAAAGAATTTCTTTGGTTGCATAAGAAGGTCTATCATGCGCCCAGCTCACTTATTTATTTATCAGTATTTTTGTTTATTTTTGCAATTTTACTCATCAGAATAGAATAGGTACTCTGTATTATGTACACCATATAAATTACAGACATAAATATATAAATTTTACAAAGGCTGACACAATGGGTGGTCTTATCGCTAAGAGCGATCTTTTAAAGACAACCTTTGAATGGATTGAAAAGGGAAGGAGACACAAATACTGTAGGTAGTCTGTGGTGTACAGACGCCAGCACATCAAGCTACTACAATCTGTCAAATTTCTTTTATAGATATTCAAATTTATTGCTAAAGTGTAAGGTTTAAAGTTGATTGGGAGAATTTGACAGTTTCGGGTAGCTTGATATCCTGGCATCTGTACCATTTACACACTATTTATACATATTCGTTACTGTTTTTGTCTGACACAAATTTATTTTATTTGTTACACACGTCACGTTGCAGGATAAAACTGATTTACATCGGTCACCTCACACCAGGTCCAGTTGAAAACCAGCGTCAGGCACCAGTTGTCTGGCGTTTTTGCTGAATTGGGCCTTTTTGGCGCAGCCGTGAGGCACACTTTCCTGCTAATTTCTTAGGACTTTACATTTTTTATCTGACCTTTATTTTTAATTTTTATCTGATGTAGTGTGTGTCTTTTAGTCTATGCTAAATAAATGTATTTCCTTACTTTCTTTGTGCACGGCATGGTTTCTTTACGGTACAGCGAATAAACCCCACCTTAGAAAAAACGTGTCTGTGAACAAGATTCCATAGTGATCCGTATAACACTGACGAGCGTCCCTACACACGGCGAATAAACCATAGTTTTTCACGGTAAAAAATACGCGTGTGTACACAGTGCCTAACATATCCGATGAACAATAAATGCCATTTTCAAAAAACATAAGTACACTTGGAAAATAAAAGGTCACAATCTAAAAAAATTGTTATCCAATTTGGCATCCAACATCCGGGTGTCTTACTTTTCCGTGACGGAGAAAATTAAAAAAAAAATGCCACCGGTTCATTATCGCAAATTCCTTTCCGACTTGATCCACGCTTTTAATTAATTAAAAACGGTCATCTACTTGATAAGGGTGTCGGGAAAAGTAAAATGGCGGGCGTTGAGATGTATGAGTTTACGTTTATGTAAGCTCTTTCGTTTGTTTAAGAATGATGGTGTTAATTAGTTGTGTTTTGATTGTTAAAGACGGAATTCTAGATGTTAAAAACAGTGGTGACTTGATAGGTTTTATGGACTCCTGATCCATAAAAAAAATAATTTTGCAAATACATATATGACGGATTTATGCCCGAACATACATAAAAGAAATATATAAACATCCGAATTGAGAACTTCCTCCTTTATTTGAAGTCGGTTAAAAAGAACGAAAAAATACGACTAAAGGTGATGCTTATTTCTAAAGAAATCTCTTCCAGCAGACCTGCGGTGGGAAAGTAGATAAAAAGATGTAGACAGCGTGTGTAAAAGAGAAAATAAAATTCATAAAATCAAAAACAATCATACCCGAATAATAAAGCTTAAGTATTTGTTTGCGCTAAAGGAAAAATAGGTTAGTATTTGAAAGTCTAATTGGGAAGGGGGCCCGTAGCTAAATAATAACAACCGCACAGGTCGATCGATCAGGTTAAGCTACGCTTGCCGCGGTTGGTCTGTGGATGGGTGACCATCTTTACATACCGAGACCCCGCCGTGCCTCGGAAAGCACGTTAAGCCGCTGGTCCCGACTGTCATTCGTAGATCTTTGATAATAGTTACGGGTAGTCAGAAGCCCGAAAGTCTGACAACCATTCTTACCTAGGGGTATCGTTTTACCCAGTAACTGGGTTGTGGAGGTCAGATAGGCAGTCGCTCCATGTAAAATACAGGTATTCAGCTGCATCCGGTTAGACTGGAAGCCGACACCAACATAGTTGGGAAAAGGCTAGGCAGGTGATGATTTGATAGTACAATTCTTTAAAAAGACTGTAAGCTACTTAACATCAAGCTAGGTCTCTTAGTAGCCGAGCAAAACCAAAAGAAGTCAGAAACAAAGCAAACGGGAACAAGGTAATAGCGCGAGCAGGTGGTGCGATACGACGGATGTGTCGGGGGAACAAGAAAGCACATCATTCATTTCTTACCCAAAAATTAAATTAATTAAGTTATAAAAAGCGATCTTTGGCATTTTCAATCTCAAATAGCAGCCGAGGGTTAATTGTAAACTTTCGCTGCAATAATAAAAAATGGTCAAGGTGTTATTTTCCGTAAGAAAATAGTACTTTTTTCTGGTCTGCACTTTAATATTTGGGTATATGTAAAATGTTCGACACTTGAATGACATCCTTTCACGCGGAAGAATTCGCGGGCAGAAGATATTTCGCTTAGTAAAATAAAACAAATAATATGAACGAACATACGTATACTTCTAAAATAAATAATATATATTTGAAATATATTTAATTATATTTTTTATATTATTAAATGTTTTATAGAATTAAGTTTTATATTTTAAGGAATATTTTAAAATGTTATAAAATAAGATAGCCAAATAAATAAACGAAACAATAAATAAAATGTATTCAAAAATATACGGACTAACGTTAAATACAGTTTTTCTTAAATCTATGTCAAGTTCACCCATGATTTCTGCACTTTGTACACTAGAATTATAATATAATTAACATAATAAATACATACCCTACGATACAAATGACGAAGTGGAAAAATAGTGTTCCTTCAGTCTTCTTTTTAAAACTGCAACAGTTTGGCAGTCTGCGTCCTTTTACTAGAAGGCTAATTCCAGTAATTAAAATCGTTGAAAATCTAGTCCTAACCTCATCTCAGCGAAAATCAATGTCAAAGACTTGTCAAAAATGTAGGGAAATTATAGGTATTTTTGACAGATTGAGACTGAGATCTGCACCCTAATTGCGTAACACACTATCAGTCGGAATTTTTATCATTTTGAAGCAAATTGGTAATCCATTGCTTCATAAGTTCGAAAAATTTGTCTGCTCAGCAACGTAAATAACGCAATGAATGTTGTTGAACCGTCAAAATGTCCCCGCCAGTTTTTCGAATTTTCTTTATTCCGAACATCCTCGACAGTGGCGCCGATTGCCTTGTTCACAAACTAAACAAAATTTGAGTTCAGTGCATTTTTTTTTCTTATATATTTTCATTAAGAAAAGGACAGAAGATAAATATTAGTTTAGTTCTGTCAAATTAAGATACTCCATAGATAAGTTTAGACGTCATTAAAAAATTGGCTTCTACAAATACGTCAATTTACGTAAGGTGCTGACTTATTTGACAGGACTAAACTAATATTTATCTTCTGTCCTTTTCTTAATGAAATAGAAAGAAAAAAATGCACTGAACTTAAATTTATTTTAGCTTGTAAACAAGGGAACCGGCGCCATTTTCTTATTGCGATGCCTTATTACATCGGGGACCATTTGGCTTGTATTTGACCACTATCTCTCCTGATAGTAAGAGATAATGCTGTCGACAACAGTGCATATTTGCCGAGAACGAAATAATATATTAGGGTCATATTCAAAATAATTGTAAGTTACGGATAGGAAACAGATATGAATATTGTTTAATTGTAACAGAAAAATAACAGAAAGGAATTATTAGGGCAAGTTTAAATAGCACACGTTTATAAATTAAATAATTAACGTTGAGCTAATTAAAACATCTGGAATAGTAGGATACCATCATCACTATCACTACTTATGCATACCTATTACAGTTCACCTTCTAAGATTACGTATAACAGGCTACGAGTGCGAAGCCGGTGTGGGTCGCTAGGTGGGTACATAATGAAACAACATTTTGATGATCGTATTTTAATTGGTATAATTGCCATAAATCAATAAACAATTCGTAAAGCAGTTTAAACTGCATGATTTTAATAATTAGAGTTCTATGTGGATGTTACTTTTTTGCTAGCTGACTAAGAACTTACAGTATTAACAATTTAGTTTTTTAATGAAAAAGAGTTTCTCAGATATTAATTTAAAAAATACTCACAACATACAACTTTACACTGACCTGTAAATTGCAAAAAACCTGAGACATTTTGAATTTCGCGGGCTACCTTGGCGCATCCCCCTTAACTGATACTGAGACGGCCAACGAGAGGCTGGGTACGCTTCGGCGAGGCTGCGCGGTTAGTATAAACGGCTCAAGCGGTGAGGACTGAGCATACGCAGTAAAACATGCACACACAGACAATACATGGCACAGCAATGCAATACATGTCACATTATACGCAAACTTTACATACTTCAAATAAATTTAAGTCAGTAAAAAAAAATGTTTTGGCTAACCTGCGGTGCAGTAAATATCAATATTTTATTTTCATTAATTCATACAACATGAGACAATGTGAATAACGCCTAATCATTCATATCTGTTACGCAACAGAAAAAAGTGACAGATAAAATAACGGATATGAATTAATTGCACGTGTCTAATCTACAAATCTATTTATTTCCACAACCATTCGAAATGTTATACGAATATTTTATAGTTATAACAAATATCACAATACAGCCATTTCCTAGTATGAGTATTATAACAGTAATTACTTACCGCTATTGTAAACGACTCACATTGAATATTTACTTTTAAAAGTCTAATTTTCTTCGACAACGAAACGAGCTGAAAAACTATATTGAACAAAATCCCCGAGCGTTTATTCTTACGTTGTGTAGTGACAGCTAGTGAACTCATGTTGCCAGTATATCAAATTTCTTTATTGCCATGGAAATAATGTTAAAATAGCATAACAGAGAAGAATAACAGATATGATTAAAATCAGGAGACTCATTAATAAATTAAATTTGGAGAACACTAAATAGTATTTTATATTTTGTTTAGTGAAGTGTTGAAAGTTTAAACAATATTCTCTGAATATAGTTTTTTTTTAAACTTTTGTGTAATGGTTAATAATTAAAATATTTTTTTAAGTTTACCGTCAAAGACGTGGACATTGAATACTTGTATAAAACGGAACCTACGCAATGACTGGTTTAATTTTTTTTAATGAATTGTTTAGCTGTACCAAATGTTTCGTTGTTTTTTATTAAGCTCAAATAAAAATTTAATCTGTTTGTTTATAAAATTCTAGTCAGTTGTATCTCGTTATGAAAATAATTGGGTAGGACATTAAGGCAATAGTAAATATACAATTATTTTGAATATGACCCATTACACTAGCTTTTAGCTTCGGCTTCGGTTGAAAATTGCCCCACGAGAACGTACTACGGGGATAAAAAGTATCCTGTCCTATCCTATCTCCTAAGTTAGGTCATGGCCTACCTGTGTGCTATATATCATCGAAATCTGTTCAGCCGTTAAGGCGTGAAGAGGTGAAGAGGCGAGGAGACGGACAGACAGACGGATACACAGGCAGAATTACATTTTTAACATTAGTCTGGATTTTCTATGTCATAAATAATATAACGTAATGAGACTCAATGACCACATTAATATCTCTTCAACGCAAAAAAGAATAAAAGTACAAAGTTGCTTACTTCCCATTTTTCATCGCTACTACGTTTTTTCTGATTAAGTCCCTCGTGAACAGTTTTACTTCACCCGGTTTAACTTTTTCATTCAGCGGAATTTTGATCGCGTCATCTTTATTATCTGTACTATTTTATTCTGGCCAACACTATGCTATGTAGATACTTTTGTATGCAAAATATACAATAGGCGGCCTTATTGCTTTCTGCAATTTCTTCCAGGCAACCTTGGACTACTTCTAGGACCGAGTACAGAGACTGATCACTGATATTGTAGGGCAAAAATATTGTAGCTAAGTATTTTACATGGAGCGACTGCCTGTCTGACCTCCACAATCCAATTACTGGGTAATATAAATGCCTTTTAACCCCCTAACCACTATCAAAGATCTACGAATGACACCGAGACCAACGTGCTTTCCGAGACACGGAGGGGTCTTGATTTTTAGGCAATGGATGGACACCCATTAAACATTCGTTCGACCTATGCACCTGTTATTATTTACCCACGAAGATAAGATAAGATAAGAGGGGCTCTTACTTACTTAGTACTACTGACACCCAGAAATTCAGGTTTCTGACTAACAACTCTAGACAGTTCCCCACAGAAGACAGCGCGTGTAAGTCTATGAACTCGCCTAGTTATAAATATTAACGAACCTAATCACATATCATCAATCACGCCGAGTGATATGAAACACAATAATAAAAGCACTTTTTTACTGAAAGGGTTATGATTGATGCATGTTTTTAGTGCCATAGTATTATCAGGATTGATATGAAAATTGCCCCTCCCACTGAGAGGAGGTTTGTGTCCCCGCAGTGGGAACGTTATAGGCTAATTAATAATAATAATAATAATATTCCACAACTTTCACACAACGCCATCTAGTCCCAAACTAAGCAGAGCTTGTACTATGAGTACTGGACAACTGATAAACATACATATATATTTCTAAATACATACATATTATAGATAAATTACACCCAGACAAAGAACAAATGATCGTGCTCATCACACAAACATTTGTCCAAGGTGGGAATCGAACCCACGACCTTGCGCATAGCAGTCAGGGCTATAAAAATTATGGTGGTATCTATGAAGCTCTACGTCTACGTGCCTAAATAATCTTATATGTGGTATTGAAATTGGCGCTTTATTTATTTTATTTTTCGGTGTGCTCAGCTAAATACTGACGCTATACCAGTTGTATGCCATTATATCTGGAGGAACTTTGACTCCTAAAATACTGGCTTTTCGTCTAGTTTAGGAGACATCAGTTTGCCCTTTAATGTGACTCTTTTGTACAGTATTTCATGAATGCTCTTGTACTTATGTTCAATTTTATTTTTATGTGTACAAATAAACATTTATTATTATTATTATTCAATATTCAGTTCAAGATTCATGTCGCACTTCGAATTTACTTTGCTAAGTAAGCGTCGCATAAGAAAATGAACGGATGCAATTGCGTCCTGACAAAATATCGAGATTCGTGTGCTATATCTATGTTAATATTTTGTTGTGTATGTAGGAAAGGGTCCAAAACGAAATACAGTTTCTTGAGTAAAATACTTTTTTTTATTATAACTTTCATCTTTGTTAAATCAGCGTCCACCTTGGTATATCCTTCTTCGTAATTCATTCACCCTTCACTCTCTCTCTCTCTCTCTCTACGGACTCAACGGATCAGTTCATAAATTCGTCACAATCATTCCGTTCAGATAACCTTGACAATAAAATCCTACATGTATAATGTAACATATTTATTTATTTATTTATTTATCCACCTACTGGAACGCCATACAGCAATTACACCAACGGAGCAAAAAATTACTTAATGTGCTGCTTTCTATCCATCCTGTGCGTGGTGGACATCGAACGGGCGGCGATGGAACACGCACGCCCACACAGCGTCAGCTCAATAGTGCCATTACTCCATCCAAATTGCGCACATTCTTTCCGATTTTTTTGAGACACATAATGGATGTTCGGATGGCTGAGACACCACGTGTCCCTGCTGATCCGTCATCTGTTGTTCCTCCATCAAGAGCATAGAATTGCACGTATTTGAAAAATCTTTGTCTTCATTGAAGTATTTATTTGTAACACACATCTTTAACACGGCTGCCAAAGCATATTATTATCTTATTAACACAGAAATGTGAATAATAACAGTCGCACAGGTCGATCGATCAGGCTAAGCTACGCTTGCCGCGGTTGGTCTTTGGAAGGGTGACCATCTTTACATACCGAGACCCCTCCGTGCCTCGGAAAGCACGTTAAGCCGTTGATCCCGGCTGTCTTTCTTAGATCTTTGACAGTCGTTACGGATAGTCAGAAGCCCGAAAATCTGACAACCAGTCTTACCTAGGGGTATCGTATGATCCAGTAACTGGGTTGTGCAGGTCAGATAGGCAGTCGCTCCATGTAAAATACTGGTACTCAGCTGCATCCAGTTAGACTGGAAGCCTACCCCAACATAGTTGGGAAAAGGGCAGATGATGATGATGATGAACACAGAAATGTTTGTGTTAGTAACGTCGTGTAGTGTTTTGTTACGTCCTTGCATGTCGCCTAGGTGTCGTTTTATTTTCTTCCCACCCTCTGTCACCTAACAATGCAATACAAGAAATAAGCAAGACTACTAGACCCCATGTTCGGAACATGAGAACAAAATTATCCGTTGCATAAATTTACTCCAACTTCACCGTTTCTCAGTCATAAGGCGTCCAACAATTTTAACAACCCATTACTGTGGTCCGCCTGTTACACCGCCGCGTAACTCAAGGTAATTTTCTTTGAAATACTCCGATATTTGCCAGGTTAGGAACCAACTAACTTGAAGTTATGATCTTACTTTAATATTTAAAACCGCATCTGCTATCAAGAATGAAATCAAAGATTGCACTTGAACAGCACCATTATATTTGCTTTACTCCTGTTTCATGTCTATTGTTATATGTACATATTTATTTAGATTGGTATAATATACTTTATGTATGTATTTATTTTATAGTGTAAATAGTACACCACAGACTACCTACAATATCTGTCTCTCCTTCCCTTTTCAATCCATCCAAAGGTTGTCTTTAAAAGATCGCTCTTAGCGATAAGACCGCCCATTGTGTCACCCTTTGTAAAATTTCTATATTTATGTCTGTAATCTATATGGTGTACATAATAAAGAGTATTCTATTCTATAGTCAACTTATGTCATAGTCGATTCATTAACATTTTCATAATGAATTTATTGTTGATGCGTTTCGTGATACAAACTTATATTTTAATTAGATAATAAAATTGTTACTCTATTTATAAAACATACGCACTTGATACGATAAAATAGCGTGAGAAAATAAATAGGTACGTCTTTCAAATACCGAATTAATTAAATAAACGGTGTAACAACCTGCCAATGCTAAGCCTCTTTTAACTTAGTGTCCACTAGATTAACCAATGGATTACTCGTCTTAATTTGTTATAATTAAGGATCAGAGTCGCTTGTAAAACATAATTGCATAGGATTCAGTTCGCGGAACACGGCACCTAATGTTTTTAATATGTCATTTTGGTATTTCTATGAGACTGGCTAATGAAAAGCACTCTATAATAAAATTATTTGCAATATTTGTATTTTTATAAAGCTTTCCGTGTTATTTCCTGAAACCAACCACTGTTCAGGTGTGGGTTTTCAGGCAAAAAATTACTTCTTCCACTGTTATAAGTAGATGGATGATACAAAATAATAAATAATAATAATCATTTTATTATCAGGCAACTAAGGCCCATAGATAAAATACACAAAATAATCTTATACAACAATAAAATAATATTATATTAAAAACTACGACTATACACGTAACGTTGTCGGCGTCATGTTTCGCTTTCAGTATAACCGAATTCAGCTAAATACCAGTATTTTACATGGAGTGACATGGAGTGCCGCTTGTGTTTTTGAGTACGGTCATCATACTTAACCCTTAACTGCATCGTGATGGAAATTTCCATAAACCAATCCAATGCCATATTATTTTCGTTTCCACAGAGCACGAGGATTCCCCAATTGTTAGAGATATTCAATTCATTTTGTTCCCAGTAGATTCGTTCTGATTACATAGAGATGTAAATTTCCACCAGGACATTTAGAAAAAAAAAGTGTATTTATGAATATATTTTTTTAAATATTTTTTCCTTACTATAGAGCTAATGTTATGTCCAATTAAGTTTAATTTGCTTAAAAAGTAATAATCATGCAATTAAGTGTCTAAACACACTATGCTGAAGTTACGCGACCGAAGTTCAGCACAATTACGACTGCAATGCTATTTGAATTACTGACGACACACTATGCCGAAATTACGTCGCGTCATAGCGTACAGCCTAACTTCGGTCGGGCGTAAGTTCGGGTTTCGCACCTCGAAAGTTATAACAAGATCACTTTATTTTGCGTCTGTCTGTCCAACTGTGTAGATAACACGACACGACGCCACGACAGCGCTCGAGACACTTAATACACACACAAAGTTTCGGAACTGAATTTCTGCCGCGTAAGTTCGGCACTTATGGTGTGTCATATCAGCCGAATACGTCGGATTGTAAAATCAGCCGCTGAATTTCGGTCGCGTAACTTCGGCATAGTGTGTTTAGACACTAAGGGTTAAATCGTGCATAAGAACATGTTCAGCAAAATTATCATTCGTCACACAAATGGTAACTTTGTTATACATCTTTTTGTGTATGAATAGAATAGAATAACATTTATTTGCCCACTTTTTGTACTATAAAATGTCTCTGTGGCCGGTGGGCCGTCCAGGGGTGAGTCAGCGGACTTATGTCCTAATGGATACAACATATCACGTGTTCCATCTATGTTGTGTGCTTACAGTTATTATTATGTTTCACTGACGCGGAGCCTTCGTTTTATCAATAGGCCACCGCTTGTATCCTTTTTTATTTGGGTCATAGAAAATTTCGCCTATTCTGTGATTAACCCTGAGGGGGTTAAATTCGCCGTGAACCTGCTAGGCGTCTCCAGGGGATCCAAGACCTTCTACTTCCAATTTTGTGTGTGTATGACAATACATAATACTTATGGTCTTATATGATGATAATTTTATGACATTTGATGCTTTTTATTATTTGATTTTTTATTATTGCCTTCTTTAATGTCTCATATATTATATAATATAATATGTAATATATTAATATTCCACAACTTTCACACAACGCCGTCTAGTCCCAAACCAAGCAGAGCTTGTGCTATGAGTACTAGACAACTGATAAACATATATATATATTTCTAAATACTTACATATTATAGATAAATTACACCCAGAATAAGAACAAATGATCGTGCTCATCACACAAACATTTGTCCTGGGTGGGATACGAACCTACGACCTTGAGCATAGCAATCAGGGCCACTGACCACTAGACCAGCAGGCCATCAAAATATCCGTTGACATTATGTCAATATTCCCCACAGTGAACCCCATGGTACCCTGTACGTTAATTTTAACATAAATATATGTCCGTGGTGGAGATGATGCGTCACTTTGTGATCCCATGGGGTATGAGCCAATTAAATTTATCATACAAGTTTAATTTGATAGCTCGACTTGTGCTGCAGGTCCACGCAGCCGTCGGCTTTGAATTTGAGTTCGACAGATTATGCCTGGAATAGACACGCTATTAAAAAGATAATTTTTACTTGCTCTATTACAGCATTATTGTATTAAACAGTTATTTAAAATATATGCTGAACCCTCGGTGCACAAGTCCAATTTGCACTTAATTATAGAAACAATTAACAATTATTCAAATGCCAATAGTTTGGTAAATATTGGTTCATTTTAGTTAGCGTATTCTTTTAATGAAGATTTTTTTTTAAGTTATTTATTTGGTACTCTTAAGTAGGAAACTCATATATGTATATGAGTTTCGATGTAAGAATAGGTACTGAACTATTATTTATTGAAAAAAAAAAGAAAGAAAATACGTTTATTTATTAAACATGTAACAGAGAAAGAACACAAACACAAAGTTTCAAGGCCATCGCTCAGTATAATTCTACGACCTGCAGTGCGATTCTGTAACCATCTCACCGTGAAAGCTTGGGTGAAGTGAGCGTGGAGTGAGCTGTCATTCGCTAGGGATTAACACTATTAAGTGCTCACTTCACTTATGATTTCACGGTGAGATTTTTACGGTGAGATCGGCGATTTTGAAAGGCATAAAAACATACATACTTTGTCTCAGCGCACTATAGTGTACAAGACAAGTTTTCAGAACATAAAACCGCACTCACACTGGTACGCGAACAGTTTTGAGTCACTTCTGATCTCACCGTAGTTTAGTTTGCATTTAAATTGAACATGTTAAATTACTTTGGAGGATTTTGGCGTTATTTGACCATGTCATGTCTTGTTAGTGGCGAGGAATCGAAATGTTAACCGTACGGACAACATACGTATTTTGACAGTTCAAACCACGCCACTGCGTCATAGAAAATACGTTAATAGCTGAGGCAATTCTCGTAATTTTAAGAATGTCAGTGGCCCTGACTGCTATACGAAAGGTCGTGGGTTCGATTCCCACCCAGGACAAATGTTTGTGTGATGAGCACGATCATTTGTTCTGTGTCTGGGTGTAATTTATCTATAATATGTATTTATTTAGAAATATATATGTATGTTTATCAGTTGTCTAGTACTCATGGCACAAGGTCTGCTTAGTTTGGGACTAGATGGCGTTGTGTGAAAGTTGTGGAATATTATTATTTTTTATTATTTATTATTACAGTCTGATCTCATTCAATCTCAGTCTGTCAAAACTACCTCTAATTTGCTAACATTTTGATAAGTTTTTGACATTTGTTTGTCACCGAAATGAGACTGCAACTAGATTTTAAACGTTTTAAATTATGAGAATTGATCTTCAGATGTCCTAACTAACTAAGGAATTTACGTGGTTTCGAAGTAAGGAATCGTTCTGTGGTCACAGTGAATTAGGACCCTATTTTAATTTAAAACATTTTTATAGTCCGAATTAGGTTTTTATGGGAAGAAACATTTTAAAAGTTTCCTGGTTTTCTTTTTAAAACGGAAAAAATTGAGCGCCCTTTTTTCTATGGGATTTTTTTATTCAGTTATTGAAATTTAGACAGGGCAACTTCTATCCAGTCTGCTAGTTTTTTTTAAAAAGATTCCGTTCTTATACGTTAGGATGCATAGATAATCTTTTAAAAATCCCCATTTTTTTCGAAAGTCACAAATAAGGTAGACAGTATGTCGATAAAATATAATCATTTTTTATATGCAGTGTCTAATTATATTAGATAGCGGAATTCCGCAGACGTAATGAGTATTGATATCCAAACATTTTATAGAACAAAAAAAAACATTACTTTTATGGGGTCATCGACCGCAGTCAGTGAAATATGAGTTTATAAAATATGTTTATTTTTTTGTGTTAACTTCACAGACGTGATTTGTAACGATATCTAAACACGTCAAAATAAAAGAAAACAGATTTTCTCAACTCATTCTTGTAACAATGATACCATGGGTCGTTTACTCCTCAAAAGAAAAACATGAAAACAGCCGCACAGGTCGATCGATCAGGTTAAGCTACGCTTGCCGCGGTTGGTCTGTGGATGGGTGACCATCTTTACATACCGAGACCCCTCCGTGCCTCGGAAAGCACGTTAAGCCGTTGGTCCCGGTTGTCATTCGTAGATCTTTGACAGTCGTTACGGGTAGTCAGAAGCCCGAAAGTCTGACAACCAGTCTTACCAAGGGGTATCGTATTACACAGTAACTGGGTTGTGGAGGTCACATAGGCAGTCACTCCATGTAAAATACGGGTATTCAGCTGCATCCGGTTAGACTGGAACCCGACCCCAACATAGTTGGGAAAAGGCTAGGCAGATGATGATGTTTGAATAATGACATTCATCACGTGCGCAGAGTTTCGTTAGCTATTTTTATATAGTACTACATATAATACTTATATTTAGATACCATGCGTACCCTGGGCAGTCAGACCCGCTGTTTTCCAACATATTTGTTACGATCGCCTAGGCTATAGTAAATATTCTTATAATTCGAGACGTTACGAAAGAAAAAGAAGTCAACATTTCAGTCTCATAGAGACAAACTCTACCATCTCTATTGAAAACCCTCCCCAAATATAAACTCCCTTACATAACACTCATCTACTCTATCAAAATTAACATCGAAATGCATCCAGCTTCAATATAGAGCTACCATTTCCTTCCTCCATGCGGTTTGAACTTTACAACCGTGGCCGCAGCCTCTCGAATTATAGCAAGGTTCCTTAATGAAGTTAGGTAATTAGAATATCAATATGTTGCAGAGATTGCGAGGGGTTGTTACTTATAATAATTAATTATTTGATCATTTATGAAACTACTTGATATGAGTTACTATTCTTGTTTTTGTTGTTTACCAATCCAACTCCCGGTTTTTGGGACAAGATCAACGACGTGTCAAAATTAAAGTCATTTCAAGGGATTATCAACGTTATTTGCACGGAAACAGTCTTAGGTAGTTGGTGCAACAGAGGGGTAAGCAGATATGAAACTTTAACGGACCGTGCATCACGGATTAATGTATTGTCAATGTCAATTAATGTATGTTGTCTTTGATCCCTGGCCCTGACATCAAGCAATGGACAAAATTGTCAACATTTTAACTGCTTGAGTACGAGGCTTTTGGCTAAGTTGTATGTTATATTTTATGTCTTTTTTTATGTAACGTTCGTTTTGTTTGTGCAGAGTAAACATTTTTTCTTTCTTCTTTTCTTCTTTCTTTTAGTCGTTACTTAAAGCAATATCTAATATCTAGAATGTAAATATTACTTAAGATATATTTACATTCTAGATATGCCCCGAAAGGATGTTTACCTATAGAAATAGAAAGTAGAAATAGAAAATATTTATTGTCCAAGTAATACAGTAAGCAGGCTCACTGGTTTACAGCAGGTTAAGACGACATGAGTAGCTTAGAATATTACCTAAAGCTAGGTTATAATATAGTATTTGCTAGTGAGCCCCAAACTAATCAGTCTGTATCTTGGGGCTTGGAGTACGAATTCCACAGTGGAGACTAGGAGACTAGAGAGGTAATTTCAGGTATGGTATGGTACGTGTTTATGTGTGATGTCTGTGTGGTGTGTGTGATGTGTGGTGCTACCTGCTAATGTATAATATAGTACACCCACATTTAGGTTTAACTCAAACATAATAGGCAAGCTTGTTGCCATAATCAGGCACAAATCCATAATGAGAAATTCCAGATGGAAAACCCAAGAACACTGGCCGAACCAGCCGTGCGATTCTGTAACCATCTCACCGTGAAAACTTGGGTGAAGTGAGCGTGGAGTGAGTCGTCAATAGTGTCAATCCCTAGCATCAGCATGACTTACAGCTCACTCTAAGCTTACTTCACCTTAGTTATCACGGTGAGATTTTTCCAGAATCCACCGGCTGGAATCGAACCAGTTCAACACTAGCGGTACTAGATTAACGGGAAGTGATGTTAAAAACCTCGATAGTAGTCTAATGGCATTGGGAACTGGTCAGTGAAGGATCCGCAGAGAGGAATCATTTTAAAATTCGCTATTATGTAAGTAAGTACAGACACCAGCACATCAAGCTACTACAATCTGTCAGATTTCTTTAATAGATTTTCAACTTTAGCGCTAAAGCATAAGGTTCAAAGTTGATTGGGAAAATTTGACAGTTTCGGGTAGCTTGATGTACTGGCGTCTGTACTTAAGTGGCCATTTACTTATTAACAGTCTCAGCCTAGATAACATCAGTGTTGTTTCAATAATGGATGGGGTATAGCTATTACAGAAGAGTAAGCCCCTGCCCTCAAACTAGAAACTCCTGTATCTTAAAAGACGTATGACAACCTCTTCTGGTGCTGATTAAGACACGTTGATAAATCATTACAACTTTCGGCAAATTGCTGCCGAGTTTTTTTATCTGTCTCAGTTTTCAATGGTTACATACCTATGAATAAAATTCTGACCCACCATAAACAAGGCAGAATTTCGTTTGTTTAATATTCAAGCCCGTATATCACAGACGCGTGCATTCGACACTCGGGATAGAGGTGTTCCGTGTTCCAATTAGAGGCAGACGGACTGGCCTACCTAATTCCTATTAGAGGTGCGCCTGCTCTTATAAGCGAATTGTTTGAAGTTGGTCTTAAGGCTAAGTACGTGCTTACGTGGACTACCTGGTGTACGTACAGATGTATGTTTTTTTTTTATGACATTTTGAGTCATGAATTCTTAAAAACAAATATTATTCATAGAAATCTTCAAAACCATTGCAGACGTTTAAGCAATTGACTGTAGATATCAAATTAAGGGCGGGTTGTATCACTTCCACTTGAAGCACGCGTAAACGTCAAAAAAGGCGTTAACAAGAGATCTTGAACAGTACTTCAGAACCACCGCAGAAGTTGAGAACTATTGAATGTAGATTTCAAACTTTATGCCAGTGATACTACGCGTGTATCGCGTATAGTATCGTCGCATAGGTATCTTCCACCACATATGGTACTCCAGTACTCCAGAACACTCCAATTAGGCAAGCTCGTCGTACCTCCACTTGTGTCAGATTTCAACTATAAAATAGCGAATATGTTACAGTGCGTGAACATACAGTAGAATAATTACGAACAAATGCCCAAATGTACGTAAGTACTCACATAGACATGCAAGTTTCGGAATACCGTGAATTGCATTATTTCTTTCGGCAACACACAAGGCTATTAAGGCTAGACTGGTAATTAGTGCTCGATACTTAAAGTCATTGGAGTCATGCGCTAAAAATAAATCGTTTCTTTAACTAGTAGATATGGAAGTGAATCAATTTGGTTGAACTGTGTAATATTGTCACAACTTTCGATGGCGGGTAGGTATTTGAAATTTGTGTTAAAAACAGCCCAGTTGGCATACTGTTTTATAATTCTACTGTGAAATATCAAGGGCTCTTTTGTCGATGTACATACAGTTATGGGAATTCATTGTACCCTCAAGCTTTAAAAACTGACGTTGGTTGGATAAACAAATTGTTTTAGTTACGGTGTTGTAGATTTATGTTAGCTTGTAATTGGACTTGATGTTAGTCGTCATTCTGTAAACCAAAACAAAATCAATCGTAGTTGTTTTCCTGCATATGTCTGACTTGGTGGTTTACAATAAAATAAAGCTATTATTATAAACTTTAAAATGACGTATATAATACCACAACTTGATATAATGGGGGAAAATTAGCCAGTCTCTTTTACGGTCTTGTATTTTTTCTGGTAAACAATGGTGGACAATAAACATTAAATAATTAATCATTCTGTAGGTAATGTCTAATGTAATATATGGTTATCGTGTGGTCTACAACCACAACGATGTCCAGAGTTTTATTGTTAGGTATATTACAAGTCATACATTATTACACCAGTCTATCTATTCTGTAAATATCTGACCGTGAAAACAAAGGTGAAGTGAGCGTGAAGTGAGTCGTCAATAGTATCAATCCCTAGCATCAGCAAGACTCACAGCTCACTTCACCTTAGTTATCACGGTGAGATTTTTCCAGAATCGACCGGCTGTATATACACTCTATGGAGCCCGCGTTTGCGGCGATGGGAAAGAACACGAAGGAAGATATTACTGTGGTAAAGGTCTGTGCAATATGTTTAGCTGCAATTGTGACGGTGGTTGTAAAAAGGCGATGCTCAAAAAAACCTCCGAAGACTATCTGGAAACCTCTACGCGGTCGACTTAAAAGAATCAAACGTTCCTTCAACATGGTTCAAGAAGTAATCGATATAATTTGAAGATCTAATTAATAAATTATTTTCTGATTTTGAAGATTGTGTATATTATTTGAATGATTAGAGCATTCTTCAGAATACCAGCGCCGCGATATTTATTCTTAAATGTTGCAGCAGCATGCTGAGATAACCTTTTGTCTTCGTTATTTTTTTTTCCAGTATTAAACACAGTTTCAAATTAGGTACTGGAGTTTCCTCATGGTCACATACCCAAATAATTTTATTAAAGCATTGTAATAGATAATAATTTCTTCCGTAATCTCAACTTCAATAACGACTAATAAGCAAATTGCTGACAAAATTTCTCAAATTGAAACATATAAGCAAAAAGACCAGCGACATGTTTTAATGTCTCTTAGACTGCCTTTTGGAATGGAGACCTTGACCCTTCATACTAAAAAAAAATACAGTCAAATTGAGAAACTCCTCCTCCTTTTTGGAGTCGGTTAAAAAACTACCTTTATGAATGTTAGAAAATATTAAAGAAACAATTTTTTAAACGTTGAGTTTACTTAAATAAGTATAACAAATATATTCACGCGAAAAAAATCAACTGTTCCCTACATTTATGTTCGCATAACTCGTCAAAATGTAGGGAACAGTTGATTTTTTCGCGACAGGTTTCGTTATTTTTTTGTATATCGTCAGAAAAGGCGATAACAAGTATGTGGTATAATTTATTGGTTTCCGTCCTGTATATTAAAATAGTGTATTCATTCGTTTTTACCACCATCTTTGGATGCAATACTGACACACAAATAAAAACTCTTACAAAAGTAATAGCGAAGCAGGCTGTGAGACAATACGACTTGGAAACTAAGAAGACAGAAGGAAAGAGGCCGAGCAAAGAATTAATTTCAACAAGAACAAGTTTGAATAACTATGAAACTAATCTGTGAGACAATGGGACTTTATGCTTTTAAAGCCGAGGCGTGCAATCAACGTAAATATGACTTTAATGGCGGAATGTTGACTATTTACGTAGAAAAAGGCATATCGGGGTGAAAAACAGATATCGTGTCTAACTTTTGTAGTTTCTGTCATTTAGCGCAGATGCGCTCGGGCGCGTTTTTCTCGCGCCGATTTTATTTCGTGCACTGGATTCACAACTCACTACTCAGCGCTGAGAGTTGAAATTCCAGCAGTGTGTTTTTATAGTCGCGCTGAGAAGCGCCCTGTTGGATTCTCAATGCTCGGCTCAACACCAAGAGTTGAAAATCCAGTGCGCGCTAAAATCTTGCCGCAATATTTTGACGTCCGTGTGAACGTGAAGTAAGAAAGTCTCTTCCAGGGTCCCAATTCTGTATTATTCCCCGCGAAATCTTACCACGTGCAAACCACGCCAATATCCTGTCTCGGCAACGAATCGAAATTTCAACCGTACGGACCACAAGTATTTTGACAGTTCAATCTACGCCGTTGTGGCATAGAGAATATGTTAATAGCAGATGTCGTATTTAACTAAGGAATTAACGTGATTTCGAAGTAAGGAATCTTTAAGTGTTCATAGTAAATTAGGGCCCTGAAGCTTTATATGCCATATTTATGCCCCCGTACCTATTGTACTCAACACAACTACAAACAGCTTCAAAACTAACGCCAATCCCAGTCTAGTGGTCTCGTATTCTTATAGTCCTATACAGACCGAAGTCTGGAGTTACAATAAACAGGGCGGTTACGTTGATTCGCGCCCCCCGCTCGCCCCGCGTAATTTCCTGCCCCCGCTCCCACAGCTTACAGTCTTCCTGTGTACGGTTCGGCACGAGGGACAAGGGAAAAGCGGTAACGGGGAGAGAGTAGGGATGTCTGGTTTAAGAAAAAAATGTAAACAAAAAGAAACAAAATCATATTTTTATATTTGTTTATTTGCGCCTAATATGACGAAAAACAGAAAAAAATAAAGCA
Source organism: Eremobia ochroleuca (assembly GCA_949629135.1). NCBI lineage: Eukaryota > Metazoa > Arthropoda > Insecta > Lepidoptera > Noctuidae > Eremobia > Eremobia ochroleuca. Next base: position 16,001,665 of record OX451403.1, on the reverse strand, counting down.
TAAACAAAAAAGTAAACAAGGGTGCCACATTTTAGAAACGGTCATCGCTCAGAATTATGTTGCGACTCATGTAAGAACAGACCCACAGCGCTGGTTTTCAGCTGGAATGGCATAAAGATTGTGAATGTGTTACGCAATTATTCTGCAGCTTACGCCTTGCATGCAGCCCCACTTCCTAATGGTGGGTACATATAAGTAAAAGGCCACATGTAATGTAGCATACATTGTAACGAACATGCCGTCCAAATATATCTAATGTAACATGAAATGTAACAAACGTTCAAACCTTGAAAAAAAATTGCCTTGTGGAAGTTTACTGACTCTTCAATCTTTTTTTCTCCTATAGCAGTGACAGAGACCGAGTTCGAGGGGCCCTAGGCTAAATAATAACAGCCGCACAGGTCGATCAATTAGGTTAAGCTAAGCTTGCCGCTGTTGGTCTGTGGATGGGTGACCATCTTTACATACCGAGACCCCTCCATGCCTCGGAAAGCACGTTAAGACGTTGGTCCCGGCTGTCATTCGTAGATCTTTGACAGTCATTACGGATAGTCAGAAGCCCGAAAGTCTGACAACCAGTCTTACCTAGGGGTATCGTATTACCCAGTAAGTGGGTTGTGGAGATCAGATAGGCAGTCACTCTATGTAAAATACTGGTATTCAGCTGCATCCGGTTAGACTGGAAGCATATACCATGCAACCATACCATGCAACAACTTATAACTTAGACCACTCGTCGACTTAGCCATTCGGCGTGCACTGTCCTCTCCGCAATTTGGCCTATTGAATTCTGTCGGAGCGACGCGTTAGTAGTGTTGCATCGTAAGCTGCATGCCACGCTTTATTTGTAGTGAATAATTACAGATACAGCTTGCAGTTTGGACTTGTTTTCAACCTTTTTGTAGAAGTTAAATGGTTGGAAGGACTTGGGAACGGATAAAAAAAGGGCAAATGGTCTTCTATTAGGTGAATCAAAAAACAGGACTTTTATTATTACTGGTCGCTGAGTGAAGTGACGCGCTTGGTGCTGTTGTATGTGTTAGGGGGGATCATTTTGGGGGGGGGGGGTATACTGCTCCGGCTCACTTTAGTTTATTGCGCGCCAGTAGCATCATGTATGAGCAAGAGGTATATAAGTCTGTTGAGCGACGACTTATCATAATTTTTTTAACACGGGAGGGCATAAAACGTTCCGAAATTTTGCATCCATTGACTCTACAGTTCCATAAGAATACGCTTTCAAAAACTCACGTGTAGGAATGGAACAAAAAAAAATTCAAGCGGAGGTCGCCGTTTTCACACTGACCAGATAGTGGAATCATTTGTGTGCAATTAGCTAAAGGCACGACCGACTACATTCTTCGATACTGGCATGAAGAAACATCCCCTGCGCTGGGAAAATGTGATAATAGAAGGGGAAATCTCCCCGTAGTAGAAAAATAAAATATATTCCTTTTTTTTTAGCGAGTATAATAATACGTGCGTATTTGTTTTTTACTTAAGTGCGGTTTATATTTGATCCACTCACGTACTATTTATTTTAGTTTTAACTTTATTATTGTGGTTTGGTTTTGTAAAGGAAAATGACTCACTACAATGGGTATTTGTATGTACGTACTACGGGTACATAGACTATGTGCCCTTTTCTTTTATGTGGTATACATTACATATACAAAATGTCCCAGAATTAACTCATAACCCATTAAGGGGTCATTTTACCCATCATTATGAACAACTTTTACTATGAGAACAAACATGAAATCACGAAAAAAGAATCAGATGTTCCCTAAAATGTTCGCATAACTCGTCAAAATGTAGGGAACAGCAGATTTTTTTTTCTCGATTTCTTTTTTGTATATAAAGAAATTATGATGTATATGTAAAGAAAATAAATTTCATTGTAAAAAATCGTGGGGTGCTCGATATTGATTGTTGTAAATTATACAACGTGTCCCAGAAATCAACGTCAAGCCGAAAACGGGCAATAGGCCAAGTCGTGACAGCTATTAGAAAAATATAAAAAAAAATCTTGGTCATGTACTTTTCGAATTATAAGCATTCAAAAATAAATCTCAAAAAGTGACACCCTGTGATGGTTTTTCAAGTCCTGTGACTACATTATTAACATTTCGGTAGTTTTTTTCTCTGTGATCTAACCATGAATAACCCTTCTGTAAATTACAGTTAAAAGTTAAAACGTAACTGCCTCAGTTTTAAATTAAATGTTAGATTTTTGCCCAATATTGAATTCAAAATAATGACATCACCCAACTTTAACCGACTGTACTGAAAAAAAAATCTACTACACTATTTTGGCAAGTAACTTTAAAAGATGGCGCGTTTAGTCAGGATTCCAAAATGGTATAACACATACTAATTGCTACTTCTTAATTGAGGAAAAAAAGTACATTGTTGGTTTTAGGTGCATTTGAAATAAAATTCAGTCGTTGGATTTCTTTTATTATAATTTTTATTAAATCAGATTTACGAAGTTTTATAACAAATGTTCAAACTGTTTTCCTTCAGCTGCAATGCAAGTTCTACATCTCTTTAAAAATGATCGCGTAATAAGACGGGCGTATCTTCTTGAGTTGATGTATTCAGCGGCTTCTGCAATTCTTTGGCGCAGCTCGTCTAAATCTTGAATTGGTTTAGAGTACACTTTATCCTTTATCGTACCCCAGTAAAAAAAATCTATGGGGTTTAAATCGGGTGAACGGGCAGGCCACGAAATTGTACCACCCCGCCCAATCCACCTATCGGGGTATTCTCGATTGAGAAACTCTCGTACAGTGAGAGCATAATGCGCTGGACAGCCATCTTGTTGATACCACATGCTGCCGTAAATGTTCAGTGGCACTTCTTCCAATAATTCTGGTAATTGGTTCTGTAAGAAGTTCAAATAACCCTGGGCATTTAAATTCAACGGCAGCTCGATTGGACCAATAACTTTAACATTCAAAATTCCCGTCCACATATTTACTTTAAACTGGTACTGAGATCTATCTTCCCGCATCAAATTTGGATTTTCCACGTGCCATTCGTGCAAATTGTGGAGGTTCATGTAACCGTCCTTTTTAAATGTTGATTCATCGGACCATAGATTTTTTTCAAAGAATCGCGGGTCCTCTCGGTGCCTCTGCAACATCGTTCGACAAAATCGTACTCTCTCTGGGTAGTCTCGGGGTAGCAGACTTTGTACTCATCGTACATGGTATGGGTGAAACTCGTTCTTTTTTAAAATACGATGTGCAGTACTTTTGGGGACTCCTATGCTCTGTTCAATTCCACGTACTGAGATACTTCTGTCTTCTTCAACTGCTTGCAAGACTTCGGCTTCGTAGGGCATAACGGGTCTTCCCTCGCTAACCATTTGGCTAGGAAATCGACCCTCTGATAATGACCGATGCACATTAATAAATACTCGATGATCGGGATGACGCTCAGCATTCGGGTATCTCTCACGATACACTCTTGCTGCGGCATTGGCGTTGCATAAGCATTCTCCATAAATGAGATGCATGTTGGCGTATTCCTGTGCGGTGTATCGAGATGGCATGATAAAACACTACACAAACACGGGGTTGCGATTAAAACAAGTCCGGGGTTGTCAGAAACGGTGCAGATAAATCCAAATTACAATGCAAATCAAGTCCAATAAACAAAGCCACAGTTGTAAGTACGAAGTCAATACGAATACAAAAAGATGTGCAGTCAACGAAAGAGCGTAACGTACTGCAGTATTGCACAATTTGCCGACGCATCCCTGTTTAGCCAGAGTAGCGTCTCTATCTGTTTCACTCACACATATGAAATGATGTGTCAATCCGTCTCCCTCTTAGTTAGATAAAAGTAGCGTCACTATCTATCTCGCTCCCACTTGTCAAAGTAGCGTCACCTCACATTAGCTAAAATGAATCTTTCTCGCTCACACTAGTCAAAATAACGTCACTCTTCGTCTCAATCGAACTTTTATGAAATACGGCTTCATAAAAAAAAAATGTTTTTTCTCAATTAAGAAGTAGCAATTAGTATGTGTTATACCATTTTGGAATCCTGACTAAACGCGCCATCTTTTAAAGTTACTTGCCAAAATAGTGTAGTAGATTTTTTTTTCAGTACAGTCGGTTAAAGTTGGGTGATGTCATTATTTTGAATTCAATATTGGGCAAAAATCTAACATTTAATTTAGAACTGAGGCAGTTACGTTTTACTTTTAACTGTAATTTACAGAAGGGTTATTCATGGTTACATCACAGAGAAAAAAACTACCGAAATGTTAATAATGTAGTCACAGGACTTGAAAAACCATCACAGGGTGTCACTTTTTGAGATTTATTTTTGAATGCTTATAATTCGAAAAGTACATGACCAAGATTTTTTTTTATATTTTTCTAATAGCTGTCACGACTTGGCCTATTGCCCGTTTTCGGCTTGACGTTGATTTCTGGGACACGTTGTATAATTAGTAGTTATTTATAAACGTAGACTTAGTATAGCAATATGATAAAAAGCACCCCACGCTTTTTTTTCAATGAAATTCATTTTCTTTTCATAACTTTATTTTAATTTTAAATTAAAAGTTATTTTCTGATTTTTAGTTCGATTCGCTATTAAATCGTGTTTTTTTAAACTGTATTTTATTATTATTTTTGTTTTTTTTAATAATTTTATTTTTCTACTTTTTATCAAAATATTGTATTGTCGTCGGTCGTTGATAAGTCTAGGACGTTTAAAGTAAATCTGATCGCTTAAAGTGGGGCAAAATCGAGCCCAAACGAGTCAGTTACATACAAACAAACAAACAAACACAGGTGAAACTAATAAGAGCGTGTTAATGCAGGCAATAAAGGAATTGCGTTAGTGTTTAGGACGGACTATTTCACTAGCATTTAACTTAGGCATTCGCCAAACGTATACGCTGTGCGAACGCCGTGTCAACGCGCGTCAAGCAAACGCTAAACGTGTAGGCATCCTCCAGTTCTATATTATCAAAACATGTTTCAATTCATGTTCCAACAAGTCTTACAACTATAACATTCGCGCTGTTGCCGTACTTCTATACAAGAAACTTATGACGGTTTTACCTTCATTACTCTTCAAGTATGCCGGAATTATAAAGTTAGTTGGTAAGTGCCACTTTAGCAACGAAATGTTGCGTTGTTAACTCGCGGGGTACACGCGAACTGCGCTACATTAGGGTTAAAAAGAATAGTAATTTAACTTGATGTTTTGTGGATTTATAAAGTGGAATTATTTTGACATAGTTGATTATTCAACGTAACTGCCCTGTTTATTGTAACTCCAGACTTCAGTCTGTATAAGATTAAAGAATACGAGACTACTAGACTGGGATTTTTGTACCTACGTTTTGAAGCTGTTTGTATATACCTACTGTACCATACTCACTACCACCGTGCGATTCTGTAACCATCTCACCGTGTAAGCTTGGGTGAAGCGAGCTTGGAGTGAGCTGTCATTCGCTAGGGATTAACACTATTAAGTGCTCACTTCACTTATGATTTCACGGTGAGATTTTTACAGAATCGACCGGCTGTTTTTTTATTTTACTTTCTGTTATTGCTGAGGCTACATTAGGCCGCGACGCGACATGCGACGCATGAGCGATTAAAATAAATAAATGAATGCTCATGTATATGGCTACACCGTACATCAAATATTACTAGCGATCTTTGATTTCTTTATGCGACAGGAACAACATTACTGTAATCACGGCATCGGCTGCATCAACATACCAACGAAATTGAAGCGTCTTTAATAGAATTTTTTTCACTTGCACGACTAGTTCAATAGTGCTACTAAATATGCGTGTGGCTGCATTATGCGTATAGTAAACCGCGATGGACGATTTGATCGCATTCTAAGAAAACGACCGATTCAAATTGAGTCGTTGTTATGATAGCGGCTACATGAGACACGGAGTCGTGTCTCTCTTGCTAATTCGTTGTGTAGCATGTGTACTGTAGCCACGTCATCGCCGAATACACGCCGGATTTTCGCTTATAATGTAGCCATACCATGTTTAACTCGTTTCGCTCTTCCAGTCGCATCGCAAATCGCTGCCTACTGTAGCCTCAGCAAGTTGAAGAAGTATTTTGTCAAAATGTTTAAGTTCTAGCCTTTAGTTTTGTTATTAATATGTGTGATCACTTATTTCTGAGATTGCTAGTAAAACTTTAATTGGCGACTGTATAAGGCCGAGACTATTGTACCTAAGATATATTATACATAGAAGCTGTTGATGTACACTTACTAATAAATAAATAAATGCAGCTGCTTCCAGCCACTTTTCGAAGATCGTCACTCCACCAAGCCTGAGGCTGTCCTAGAAAGAAGAAAGAAAAAAGAAAGAAAAACGTTTATTCTGCACAAACAAAACGCATGTTACAAATAAAAAACAAAATAATAATTAAAAATAAAAATACATAAAATATACAACGTAGCCAAAAGCCTCGTACTCAAGCGCTTGATCTCAGAGCCAGGGACCAAAGACAACACATACATTAATCAAGATGCGTTCGTTAATTAATTAATTATTCGTTAATTACGTTCGCCAATTCGCAATTTACACTCAAGAACCAAAAAAGACGACTATCTTGACATGTAATTCTAAAGTTCCACTAGAAATTCTTACCTTCTTGAAATCTCGCACTATATTCCATTACATATTAACAAATCACTTCACTATGACGCTGTCCTCGTATAGAAATCATGTAGCTTGCATAAACTAAGATAACATACAGTAGGCTCAGTCTGAACAAAACATCATTTGTGTACGTCTGTCTTTTCACCGACACACATTGTGCACAGGAATGGTTTACTGGTGCCAGAAATAGCTTGGTGATAATGCCTCGAGAGTAGGTCGCAGGTGCAAACCCTGACAAGTGCATTATTTTGTGTAAATTATTTCATCACCACTGCTCTCAAAATGGTGTAGGAAACCATCGTGAGGAAACCGGCATGTCCTAGAACCAAAAGTTCGAAAGCATGTCATAATAATACGTGGGTGGATCAAATATAAACCGGACTTAAGTAAAAAAAAATACGCATACAGTATCATTATAAAAAAATGTAATACATTTTATTTTTCTACATAATCTCCCCTTCTATTAACACATTTTTCCCAGCGCAGGGGAAGTTTCTTGATGCCATTATCGAAGAAAGTAGTCGGTCGTGCCTTTAGCCAATTGCACACAAATGATTCCACTATCTGGTCAGTGTGAAAACGGCGTCCTCCACTTGAAGTTTTTTTTGTGCCATTCCTACACTTGAGTTCTTGAAAGCGTATTCTTATCGATCTTTAGAGTCAATCGATGCAAAATTTGGGAAGGTTTTATGCCCTCCCGTGTTAAAAATTTTATGATAATTCGTTGCTCAACAGACTTATGTACCTCCTGCTCAGACATTATGCTACTGGCGCGCAATAAACTACTCGTATAGTGAGCCGGAGCAGTATCCCCCCTCCCCTAGATGATCCCCTCTAACACATACAACAGCACCAAGCGCGTCAGTTCACTCAGCGACCAGGTGCCGTATTATGACGGCTTAATGCCATCATGATTCCAGTGTAAGAGCGAGACGGAGCTATACATAACCGATAGCACCATCCCTTTTTCGCACTGGAATCATGATGGCACTAATACTTCGTAATAAGGCCCCAGTAGTAAAAAAAGTCCGGTTTATATTTGATTCACCCACGTATTTACCAACCTCCACTGGGCCCGCGTGGTAGATTACGGCCTACTCCCTCTCACAGAGAGAAGGTCTGTGTCCCAGCAGTTGGGACATTATGGGCTGATTATGAATATGTATGCTTCAGAGCCCAAGCTCTTTCGCAAGAAGTTCTGCTCCTATAAGATCCGAAACTTTGTCTTTGAAAGCCAAAACATTTGCGTTCGGCTTTTGTAGTAGACATCAGATAGCTTCTATGTCTAACGAGCCTTACCAAGGGGTATCGTCTTACCCAGTAACTGGGTTGTGGAGGACAATTAGGCAGTCGCTCCATGTAAAATACTGATATTCAAATGTATCCGTTTTCACTGGACCCCAACCCAGTAGCGAAAAACCCAGGTAGATTGTGACAAATGGCGGTGTGATGATTCTTAAAATGGGCGTCCGGTGAACCGTTGGGTGCCATCTCCACGAGCGGGAGATTCGCAGCGATAATGTCGTCATGCCATTTATTTCAACAGAAACTCTAAGAATCAATCTCCATACGGCGATATTATCGCGAAGATAATTTGGTGGCAACGTATGAGTATCACCGCGATTTTCTCGTCACACATTAACAACACAACAACACACAACCTGCGACTACACGTCGCCGGTCGCGGTGAGCGTATGGTCAGATTGACCGTAGCCTTATTCTCGTACTCACACGTCAAACAAACCTTCTGCACCCAACCTTACAGCACATAAGTCTGTTAATAAGTAGTGAGCACGCTAACACGTTGCTCAGTTAATATTTAAACTGACGCTGCGTTCATAAACCGTGTTAAGGAGTGATGGTGCAAAGTTTGGACTTATGCGGTTAACACCTACGTCAAACATTGGCGCGTGTGTACTTATGTAATGTGACCGACGCGTCTGAAGTGTTTAGGGTTGAATGGAGAAGGTGTGTGTGAACAGTCTTGTTTTAAAAGTTATGATAAAGTATTAGTATTCTGATAAAATATTACGAATATTAATATGACTTCCCCGTTCATATCGTAGTTGCAAGCGCGACTGCTGAGCGTAGGGTCCAAAGTTCGATTCCTAGTTCGGGCAAAAGTGTTATTGGGTTTTTCATTAGGAACAGCCCGGAGTTTGGAAGTTGGCAATTTTTCTCTCATCTGCGGCCAGCTTGAATAGCAGGCCAGACGAGTTGTCGGACTCCGACGACTCAAATATGGATACGTCGGCGGCCAAAAACGACCGCCTCAATAGAAAGAGGGCCTATTTGAGGCTCGGGTCTGAGGGCTCCTCGGAGTCGGTCGGAAGCAAGGCGAAGAGTAAGTCGAAGTCCAAAAAGGCTTCGACTTCTAATACGGCTTCAACCCACGATGTGGGCTTGGTGGACGCCGAGCGCCAGCTAAACCTCAACAAAAGGGTGCAACTCCAGCAAGACCTGGAGGAGAGGGTCGCTGCCAAGGAGCGCCAGGCGCAAATCGCCCGGTCAAGGGCTGGCTATGGCACATCCACAGTGCTGTACGCCGACTACTCCCTGACGGAGCTGGAGCGCATGGCGCTCCAGGACAAGGAGGAGGTACTGGAGGTCGCCTCCAAGTCCTCGAACCTGAAGGGGACCTTTCAGAAGGCCCTCAAATGCCGGGCTGTGAGCATGCACGGCATCGTCACCGAGCTGGTGCAGCGCACGGCCACAGACGAGACACGGCAGCTGCAGGCGAAGGTGGATCGCCTGCAGCTGGAGGTCAGCCAGCTGCACCAGAAGCTGGCTGAGGCCACGGCCCGGCACGCCCAACCTGCGCCTGCCCCTGTCCCTGGTCCGGCAGAGGGAGGCTCATCCTCATCTGGCAAACTTGAGGAAATAATCCGCAGGGTTGTAATTTAGGAGAGGGCCTTCATCAGAGGCTGCCTCGCGGGAATTTAGGACCGGCTCTTGACGGAAAAGCGGCTCCGTCCGCCGTTAGCGGCGGATAAGAGTCCGCCACCGACGGAGCCGGTACCCGTACCTGCGCGGCCGGTGGGAGACCCGCCATCGGGTGCGCAGACCCAGGCCCCGAAGCCCTCCAAGGGCAAAGGGATGGGCAAGAGGAGCACTGTGGCTCCTCAAACCCCCACCACAAGCGCGGGGGGAGCGTCTGCCACTTCGGCAGCCCCCCAGAACACGCAGCGGGAGGACGCCATGCTTCCCTCCACCACCCCGTCCAACCAGGCGTGGACGGAAGTGGGCAGGGGAAGAAAGGCCAAAAAGCCCAAGCCCGCTGCGACTGCTTCGGCAGCCCAGAAGGCTCCGGCGGGCGGGAGGAAGTGGGTTCCTCCCAAAACTGCGGCGGTCGTCGTGACCATCACCCCGGAGGCCGCGGAGTGGGGCGAAACGTACGAGTCCATCCTAAGACGGGCTCGTGCTAACGCGGATCCCTCCCGGCTGGGGATCAGCAACATTACGTGCCGCCGCACCCAGGCCGGAGCCCGAATTTTTGAGTTCGGGGGGGAGCAGCGCGGCGCAAACGCGGACCTCTATGCAACGAAGTTGCAAGAGTTCATCGCAGATGTGGCGACGGTCGCCAGACCTGTCAAGACCGCATCCTTGGAGGTGATCGATATGGACGATTCGGTCACCAAAGAGGATGTGGTGGCGGCCGTTGCCGCTGCGGGAGGCTGCAGCGCTAGCGCGGTGAAGGGGGGAGCCATCAGGCCCGGCCGCCGCGGCATGGGCGCCATCCGCGTCGAGTGCCCAGTCGCCGCGGCGGCGGCCGTCCTTAAGGCAACCAAGGGACGGCTGCTCGTGGGCTTCAGCTCGGCTGTGGTCCGGCCACTTGAGGACAAGCCTGCGCGGTGCTTCAAGTGCTTCGCGCCGGGCCACACCCGATCTACATGTCCCTCCAAGTCCGACTGGGGAGAGTCTTGCTTCCAGTGCGGACAGGAGGGACACAGGAGTGCCACTTGCAGCGCCGCCACGCCACACTGCCCGGCGTGTGCTGCCAGTGGCCGCCCCGCGGGGCACAGGATGGGGGGCAGGAGTTGCCAGCCACCCGCGAGGAAGGGCATAGTGCCGGCGCAGGTTCGCCCTGTCGCCGCCACCGCCGCTGTCGCCGCCGCTGTAACTGCAGCTCCAGCGGCGGTAGCTGAGGAGGGGGATGCGATGTCGGAATAATGGTTTCCAATCACCGCATCCTCCAATCCCGTAGCTCCAATCCGGCAATGTGAGCTTCAGCGTGCTTAAGGACTTCTGAGCGCTCACTGTACATTAATACTTCAGAAACGAAATGTTTCACAATATACTTTATTTACGTAAGTCTTTAGTTAACTTTCTTTGATTTTAAGGACTGAGTGTAGTTTAAGTGCTTTGAAAATTCGTATTTTAATGAAAGTCTCGAGTGTCGATGGCACTGTGCCAACAAAAGATTATTTTTTAAACTTAGAAGAGTTCAAATGGAAATAATTTACTTCTTTGTCTTAGGTTTTTAGTGATAGATGGGCAACTGATTCTCGTTCTACATTATGACGCAACGTTTTTATCAAAAAAGGAGGACGTCCTCCAATTGGTTGTTTTTTTTTTTTTTTGTATGTTTGCTACCTCACAATTTATAAGCCGATTTGCAAAATTATTTTTTAATGGATAAGATATGCCTCAGGGGTGGTCCTATATGCAGTTCGCCGTCCGGTAAGGACCAGGCCCGGGTCGACGGTGCGTTATGTTCCACGCGCGCCTCTAAGTCATATCAGCAGTAACTGACGGGGTCCGCTAGGGCCGATCCCTGCCAGGGTCGCGGGTTGTTCGAAAGAGTTACTGTGGCCCTTGGCACAGGCAACTGAAGGAACACGGGTGGGTTTTAGTCTGTAAAAGTCTGACACGCCCTTCCGCTCCGCCCAAAGCGGGAGAAGTTATTTGATAATTTCCCACCCAAAAAAAAGGGATTGCCCCATATTTTTACTTACTTTAAAAAAAGTTCTTTTCTATCTGTCAGTCCAGTAGAAGCATAATCCACAGAGGCATGATCTGCATATAATGTATAGGTATACTATGCAACATGTATCAGAAAAGTCTGGTCTTGGAGATGCCCTGAAGCCAAATAGCTTTAAGATATGTATTTGCCAATGGAAAGATCTCTTCAAAGGGAATATTTCGTGATATGACGACTTCTCTTGATTGTTAGTACGTAAGGAGCTACAGTGCTCTAAATGTGAGTAATTAAGTTTTATTAAAATTCTGGTATTTCTTAAATTAATTAACTTTTATTAATTCTGTCTCTTGCGAACATCGTCGTTTAAGTCGGACATTTCATAATATTGGCCTCCTTGATGTCGTTTTAGGAACGATGTTTTAAGTCGGTCGACTAGATAGAACGTTAACCCTGGCGCACCCTACAATAGCGTTAAGATAATATATTATATGCCAATAAAAAGATCTCTCTCTCTCTCCGAGGGAATATTTCGTGATAAGACGATTTCTCTGGATTATTAGTTAGTGAGGAGCTACAGAGCTCTAATATTGTGAGTGATTGAGTATTATTGCAAATATTTACTAATCATTAACTCCGATCTGACTAACAATTGGTAAAAGTCGTATTTGTAGGAAGGTTCTCCTTGAAAAGCTCTTTCTATTGGTATAAAATATGTCGTCGCAAGCGATATCAAGACGACAAAATAATCAAAATACTACTTCCGGTTGATTTCATAATATTGGTCAAACCGGAACTTAATTCTCATTGGTTGATCGGTTAGTACAGTGAACGCCGTGAGGTGGCGCTATAACTTCGCGCCATTTTCTACACGTGGACAGAGCCGATTGGAGAGCGGCCGGCATTCGACTTACGGAGCGCACGCCGAACGGTTGAGAGCATACCATCGAAACTGTCATGTTCACCGTACAAACCTTTGTTTCTTACTGCTCATAAAGTGATTGTAAATTACCGAATAAACGTGACTGTGATTTGTGCTTCAAACTACGTTTTACTGGTTGCCCGAGTACCCACCTTCCTCATGGAACCCGTACCAAGAAATTATGATGATGGCCCTGTTATCGCTACGCCCACGCTCGCGCCGACAAATATATCTTATTGCTATTGGGCTTCAGGGCAAAAATCCATACATCATAGCCAATTGTCCTTTAAGGGCATGGTCCAGAACCATCAAACAAATGTCCCATACAAAAGTTCAATTCTTACTCGAGATCTGACCAAGATTATGTCTGAACTTTAAAAGAGACTTGACCTTTGAATTTTTTTCTCCATTTCTTCTCAGGGGTAAGGGGCAAAGAAGGGAAAAAGGGGTAGTCAGACAGGAAATCTTTCTGACTACCCCTTTTTCCCTTCTTTCCCTTTTTTCTGTTGACCCTATCTAGCTTATTTTAATTTTTGTATAATATGACATGTAAATGTGATTCCGAAATCATATTTACAGAATTTATCATTTCATTTAATTTCAATTGCAATATTAAATTTGTTCTTGGGACACATTCATCCTAACTACGGAACCCTTCATTGTGCGTGGTCAGAGACGCACATGGCTAATTTTGTGAATAACCACAAAACTGGCCAAGTGCGTGTAAAGAGGCTCTATGACAGAATAGAGCCTCTTGTGAAACGGCTCGTTCTGCTGCCGAGCTGCGTTACTGTTCCGGTTTGAAGGGTAGGTATGCGTGCCGGTATAATTACAGGAACATGAGATATTTCAGCTTTATGTCTCGGGGATGGAAACCTACCTACTATGCGTCTAATATTGCAGTTGATTACCACTTATCATTAAATTTTTCAGTTTACCGCCCAATGATGTAAATAAATGTCCTTATTTAGTTATTTTTAGACTAAAAAGCAGCGGTGGCCCATTGATGGCCCTGGCTTACGAGTTGTAGGTGGTGGGTTCAAAAGGTGGTACAGCATGGTAGATTACAGCCCACTCCCTGTCGAAGAGAGGAGGCTAGTATCGCCGCAGTGGGAACATTATTGGCTGATTATGATTTCGCTAAACATAATGCAATACAAAAGTATTTAACGGCGGACTTAGGCATGTTCTCCAAAATCAGTTTATTTGGTAGATTACTCTAGTGTTTTTTTTTATATAGGTGCTTTTTTACCCAAAGTTACAGATCGGCAGCCTTTTTGAAATAAGGCTATTATCGGCCCCGATTATAACGCCTTGTGCCGCCTTTAAAAATGCCCTTTATTAAACCCTTAATGCCTTAATTCTCATACACACGAGCGACACGCGTCAATGTCAGAGGCAACTGACGCTTGACACTTGTCGACGACTGCAGTTGTGACACTTAGTCCACCAAGGGTGGTTGGTGGAGAAATATCATGGCAGATAGCATGGTTAATCATTTTCCAACCATCTTATTTAGATAACCAATGTCTACACTGGACTTTTCCATCCAGAATCCAGATACATGCCGAGATTCAAGTTTTACATAGACATAACTGTGTTTTATACAACTGTTCTCTCGTCCTAACATCATAAAGCTTTCAGCTTTAACGTGTGCGATAAGAAACGTGGAGTTATGTGTGTCAACTGAAAATAAACGGTTTAACCGGATGGGACGAGTTTCACTATAACTATACTCTATCTGCACGTACTATACTTGTGGTATGTGAAGGCTAGTTATTGTATGTGGAGATAAGTGGTGGAAGCGCTTACTTCATTTGAGGGGTGTATGGGATAAAAGCTACAGACAGAAAGAAAAATATTGTTATAGCACTTAAAATGGACTTTACGATGGAATGAATGGATGCTTTTTGGTGTAAAAATGGACTACTTAAGTCACAGATAAGCGTGACTAAAGTGCGGGTTTAGGTCACATCCTAAACCTAATAAAAATGGACTATTGAAGTCACGGATAAGCGTGACTTAAGTGCGGGCTTTGGTCACAACCTGAACCCAATAAAAAACCCAATAAAAATGGACTACTGAAGTCACAGATAAGCGTGACTTAAGGACGAGTTTAGGTCTAAACCTAAACCTAATAAAAATGGACTACTGAAGTTACGGATAAGCGTGACTTAAGTGCGGGCTTTGGTCACAACCTAAGCCCAATAAAAAACCCAATAAAAATGTACTACTGAAGTCACAGATAAGCGCGACTTAATGACGGGTTTAGGTCACAACCTAAACCTAATAAAAATGGACTACTGAAGTCACGGATAAGCGTGACTTAAGTGCGGGCCTTGGTCACAACCTAAACTCAATAAAAAACCCAATAAAAATGGACTACTGAAGTCACAGATAAGCGTGACCTAAGGACGGGTGTAGGTCACAACCTAAACATAATAAAAATGGACTACTGAAGTCTCGAATAAGCGTGACTTAAGTGCGGGCTTTGGTCATAATATAAACCCAATAAAAATGGACTAATGAAGTCACAGATAAGCGTGACTTAAGGACGGGTTTAGGTCACAATCTAAACCTAATAAAAATGGACTACTGAAGTTACGGATAAGCGTGACTTAAGTGCGGGCTTTGGTCACAACCTGAACCTTTCTTTTTTGAGTAATTTTCGCTTTTTCTCATAGATTTGGCCATCCCAACCCAAACACATAACATTAAATCACAATATTTAGCCATATCATACCTATTTTGTATACTGACTGACTTTACAACGACAATGCATCACTAAATTGCCACTTAAACAAAGCGCGCAAAAATAACCAATTAATTACTTAAAAATACAAAAACTTAATTGAATTTAAGTGAACAAGTACACAGTAATTACTGAATGCGACAACAATAGCTGTGTCACCAATAATTATATTGTAAAGGTACACGCTTGGTTGGGTTCCAAATATGTTTACGTACGAAATATTGTATATCACTTGCTTTTTGCCCCTGGCTTTGTCCCCGTTTAAACCGAATCTCTTATTAGATGCTTCTTCTTCGTCGTTCCCTCAATGCTGAGGATCGCGACCACATACGACACGTCTTCAAGTTATGCCGTCTTCTGCAGTGTTGACCGCTCGGCAAATGCTGCCTCCAACGGTCTTCTAGATCGCGTCTGGCTATGTTACCGGTGCTCTGCCTTAAGCTCGTTTTCTTTTCATCCGGCCCAGTATCACAAGCCCTTCCAAACCTTATAAACTACTGAAGTAAAAATTCATTGTTGATGAGGCTGAAGGTGATGAGCAGAAATGCGCTGCATATGCCAGCAGCGGATTCGCATTCCTGGTCTACCATGTCAGGATACCCGTTGAAGCCGTGGGTGTTGGCTGACTGTGTGACTCGCCGCTCGTTAGCTTGAGGAAGTAATGATGATGACGTCACGCTCAAGTAGTTGCACTAAGACTGCACCGTCGTTTTTGTTCTGTGTCACCTGTATAGAGGTATGAGGAACAGGTGGTAAAGTTCACTCATCATCATCTATAGAAAAGAGAGGATCCTCCGACCAGACGAGATTGATGTCGGGACGTTATATATATTCTGGTTGCGCGGTAAACTTTGCTTGCGCGATGCAGGATTTTATGTGACTTCAGTGTGATGCGTAGTTCGCATGTGGCGATTTAGATGCCGCCACAACCTCTTCAAACCAAAACACAGCAAACCAACCTTATAGCGTACCTACTTCCCTTTGACCTAGAATTATGAAATTTGGCAATAAGCAATGTCAAATAGCACAAATAAAGTACAAAATCCGAAAACCGTAAATTTGTAGTAACATTACAAAACATTTTTTTTTTGAAGATTACAAACTTAATTGCAGTTGGTAAACTCACCGATATATGGGGACAAAAGTTTACCCACGGCAAAGTTAAGTTTGTCCTTCAATCCAGTTTATCTTTTCGTTAGAGTAATATTCAGTGTTTTCATAGTTTATGAACTTCAGTAATGTAACCTAATTATATTGGTGAATGTAAGTGTACGTTAACAGCTTACTTGTGTATACGTACTTATTATTATATAAGTACCTAGATTTGTCAAACGAAAAAAACGGGAATAATATTCGAGTCACGATTCCCGTGATAAACTATTTACATACCTACAAATTTGTACAGAACCCTCGGTGCGCGAGTCCAACTCGCACGTGGCCAGTTTTTTCTTTGTTTAATCTTTTATCTTCTATATCCTCTGTTAATCTGCGCTTCCGCGGAGGTCAAGCTCTGCACCTGCAACCCCGCCTTCACTAAGATGGCCTCAGTGACATCCCTAGTTTCTATCATCTATGGTTTAGTCAGTGCCAAATCGGTCTGTGAGTTAATCATTCTGCTGGTCAGTCACGACTGTTTTATATGTATGGAATATTGGCACCGCACGGTACGGCTTGCACAAAATTGATTTAATATCTGTTCCTTTGTGTCTGTGACACCTATAATTATTGCGTTCGTGGTGCTTATCGGGGTCAGATTGTTCTTTGTGAGCAAAGTGCTGTGGCCATTTGTTGGTAATTTCTGGAAATGCAATCTGCAATCTGTTTTTTTCTGGGGGTTGTGTTTATTTTGCGAATATCTAGGAGGGCTTTTTATTTTGTACGAAAATCCTCTTGTATCTTCCTCTTCTTCTTCTTCTTTTCTTTCTGTGCTGTCTTTGTATTGAGAAGAAGGATGTCCAACTAATATACAATATACATACAACCATGCAAACTCATGCCTTCTTCTCATGGAGGTAGGCGGAACCTACAGAACGCCACCTGCTTCGATACTTGCATACTCTTTTTGCTTCGTTTATGTTCATTCATCTAGACATACACGTACTTCGGGCCATTGATACTAGTACTACTTACCGGACCTTTCTGAAGAACATCACCAATAAAGCCACTAAGATATTAATGTCGTTCATAACGCTCATACATCACAAAGCCAATTCTCGTAATTTAACACATTCAAAATCTAGCCGCAGTCAGATCTCGGCGACAAAAAAATGTCAAAAACTTGTCAAAAATTAAGGGAAATTAGAGGTATTTTTGACAGATTGAGACTGAGGTCAGACTGTGAATGTTCTTAAAATTACGAGAATTGCCCCTCTGGTCATACACGCACGCGGTTTACGAGTACCTACTACGAATGTGACCTTTCTGAAGAACATCACCAATAAGGTCACTAAAATAATAATGGCGTTCGTCATCATCACATAAACAGAGGTGCATGCTGCCCCTAGTTTTAGAACGCTTTTCGAACGCCTCAAAAGAAGACTTCATTTAACTCTCACTAAAGTTTTTGTAACATAAATGAGAAATCTTACAGTGAAAAGCATTGTTTTGACTCCTCTATTTGCCTTGATCTCATCTTGGCACGGCTTTCCAGCCGTTTTCTACATCTATGGTTAAATAATTTGTGTGTTTGAATTTATGCGAATTTGTTACTGCATATACTTCGAAGACGGTTCAGTATAAAGCTGTGTATAAAACTCTGGCCAAACTGTGACGCATCCCGCGCGGGGTGCGGGAAGATATCTACTCCGACCGACTGTGTCAACTAACATATCAACAGCCGTGCAATTCCGTAACCATCTAACCGTGAAAGCTTGGGTGATGTGAGCGTGGAGTGAGCTGTCATTCGCAAGGGATTAACACTATTAAGTGCTCACTTCACTTATGATTTCACGGTGAGATTTTTACAGAATCGACCGGCCGATGTAGCTGTTATTTATTCAGAACCAGTCCAAGCACATTAAGACAAACTACAAATAAAGAATACTTTGGTAAAGGCCGCAACACTATAAGTCATAATTGAAGCACAATATGTAATTGATTGTGTTTTGTTTTATTCTTTGTTTTTTTTTTTCTAGTCTGCAAGTTTTGTCTTAAGGAAGAATTTGTTTAAGAAGATTCTGTTTTATATGTTACTAGCTGATATGGAGAACTTCGTATCGCCTCAGAATCAATGAGTACAAAATGTATGATAAAATGAATTAACTTTTTTTTTTTGTGAATTGCTCCCATATTCTTATTCTTCTATTCAGGGCGGAGACAAATTCAAAGATCATAAAAATCGGTCCAGTCGTTCTTGAGTTATAAAGGTTGTCACTAACCCGACTTTGTTTTATTTTTAGATATATTTTTGTGTATTTTAATTTCTTTTAACTGTAGATACATAGTTTTTAATTTTCGGAAGCTTATAAATGGCAACTGCACGTGTATTGTACATTATTTACCTAGATATTAGACTAAAAGTTTTATTAAGACTCAATAAACATGCAGTACTCGTACATGATATAGGCAAAAATGGTCACGTGACTTCCTAATCATTAAAACAAAAAAACGGGCGCAGCCGCGTCCTGCATCCCGCACTTGATTCAATTCAGTGTGGCCAGACCGTATAGACGTGAAAAGGCAGCAAGAAAAATAAGACAAAATAACCCGACAAATCCTAAATACACATATTTACTTAGTGTAGAAAAACTTATCCCTCCGAAGGTAACATTTGTGCCAGATTTTTTTCAATTGGGAGACGATAACTCATAACTTATTTATTCCGCCCCGAGAACCTTACGGGACTGTCAAAATTAAGACATAAATCTTATGCTCGGCCATTCTTTGGGCCCAACTTGTAATTTTATGAAGAATCGAAAATTGTTTTTATATACGAACGTCGAAGTTTTGGGCATGATATTGGACATTTGCTGTGTGTTTCGACTGTTCCGATTTGTTTTCTCTTGTAAGGGAATGGCGGAGAAGTGTGTCACGGTAGTAAGAATTGTTTTGCTGAAGAATGGCGTTCGATTTTAGTGTTTATTTGAAGAAAGAGTTATTGAAATTGCTTCTATGAAAGTAACTCGCAATCAATGTATTTGGATGTAGTGATGCAGTGTAGCATAAAAAGTGCAGAAGTAATAGTGCCAATGACACAGATAATAACTCATGAACAAAGTGTTTTTATCATCATATCTGACTTTTTTACGTGATGATTACGTAAAAAATTAAATTACATTAAAATTGCTTATTAGTCTTATAGGCTAGATTGTAATTACTTAATTACTAAGAAACTGGTTCTTTTTAATAAAGGATTAAAAATAACTTTATGCGGATGTCATCAAATGCCACCGAAAGATAAACAGCGGTCTAATATTTTTTTCTGCTTATGAAAATATTTCAAAAACAGTGTGGAAAATATACAGTACTAGCGACCCACCCCGGCTTCGCACGGGTGCAATGGAGAAACACTGATAATTTTAGAGCCATTATTTCTCGTAAAAAAGTATAGGATAAAAATGGTTATTGTGGGTTATCCCTAAGAGATAGACATATACCATCGCTGACTTTTTTGTAGATCTTTTTAAGGTGTACAATACTGTAGTACATTATTTTGATCTATCTCGACGGGTTCAGCCAGCGTTTACAATGTAAGCGCAAAAAAATGTGTTTATTTACGACATTACATTAGAAACCTCTAAAATTATCAGTGTCTCTCTACTATATTATGCATGTATTATACATATAAACCTTCCTCTTGAATCACTCTATCTATTAAAAAAAACCGCATCAAAATCCGTTGCGTAGTTTTAAAGATCTAAGCATATATAGGGACAGACAGACAGGGAAGCGACTTTGTTTTATACTATGTAGTGATGCTGATTAAGTTATCAAAATAAATAGTACAGCAGTAGCGTAGCAGTTGTTAACAATGTGTTAAAATGATAAAATAAACAATTTTACTACAAATAGAAAAGTGATTTTTTCATACAAAATAAATAGCTTAAAAATTGGCACGAAATAAACCACCCATGATAATAAAGGACACGAGCGGGGCGATGGTATCAACAATTAAACACAAACTTTATGGTATTGTTACCGAATAATCAGAAATTAATTTTAATGTTGTCTTAAATACTAAAACGAAAAAGAAGGTCCCAGGGCTATAAAGTTAATTGTTACTATTTATTTTAACTGTGTATGTTTAAAATACGTAATGTAGAATACGCGGTTTCAATTAATGTAAAACTAATCACCACACTGTTATAGTAAGGACCTAGAAAAACGCCAAGAAAATACAACTTATTTGGAGTCGGCACAGTAACTCTTAGTTTCTCTTTCTATGCATCTCTATCCGCCAACATCGCAGCGTAAACTTCATTTAAATTCTGGATTTCCAAATATTCCACACAGAGGGACCATCTCCATGTAACTGGAGAAACGTCGACCCCTGTCATACAGGATGTCCTAGTGCCAGGAGTCGAGACCACATTGATGTAACGTGTACTGAAGCTTAGAAATAAAATTGCAACTAGTATCACTATTGACATCTCTCTGGCAAATCTCGTAACATCCTTTAAAAAACCTGAACCCCAAAACACAGCACAAATAACTTATCTTTACACACACGGAAGTTAAGAGCGCAATAGAGCAACAGAATCAACAATATCTATACAAAATCAAGCGGTGTAAACAATTCCAGAGCTCGCTTCCTTAACAACGATGTACAAAGGTCCTCGCAGCTTGTTTACGGATGTGAAGCCCCGTTCATAGTGAACGAAATTTTAGAGAGAAGTTGGTATTTGAAAAAGGTATTTGAATTGTTAATATTGCTTATTGTGACATGCTTTGTACAGAGTAGTCAATAACGTAACAAACTTTAATAACAATAAACTGATAGCTTTACTGAAAACTGCTATACCATCTATGTATGTATAATAACTCATGATTACAAAATAATAAATGATTTGATTTTAATGAAACAATAAAAATATTAACTTTGCAACTAACTCCAAATCAGGTGCGTCAATCAATTAAATATAGCTTAGTTACATCTGCTAAAAAAAAGAATGGCCAGTGTGCACAACACCTTACAAGAACGCAGAAAAATAAGTAACAGATAGTCCCAATGTACTCACAAGCTCCCAGCAGTACTAAAGGATCGTTGGTTTGATGCCAGATTATCTCGCATACACGCTCCGAAGATTTTAATCACTCAGAGATGTTGCCAAGACATCGTCGGCGCGTTCCAACTACTTTGTCCTTTTTGTCATTGGCCGTCGGTTGTACTAAGTTATAATAATATACCAATTTATAGGATGCTGTTTTTGGATTTTGGAATACGTATTGTACTTTGTTTTTTTGGCTGTGTAGGCAGTTAGCCAGAAACGCAGTATTGGGATTGTATCTTTATAGTGTCAGTTCAAATTTTGAAATTGTGTTTATTGGAATGGAATTTAAAGAACGAACCTAATTCTAACCAGATATAAATAGGAATAATATGCTACATATAATCAGGCAATATTGCCACTTCTGGGGCACAGTACTTCTCTCTTCGAGAGGGAATGGGCTGTAATCTATCATAAGGACCAATTGCGGGTTCGTAGAAAAAAAAATGCGTTTATGAGCATGACAGCAAAATAAATACACCTTAAAACTATAAAACAGAAAACAAAGATTATAATGCCAAAAGGGCCTCAGCTCAGCACAATTTCAGATGGCAACACAAGGTGTACCACCTGACGCTGATTTTCAGCTGCAACTCACGAGTGCTAGAATAACAAACACACAGGGAAGTGTGTGTCCGTTACAATAAATTAAGAGAATTAATTAAATGTGACAATATTAATATGGAAAAGCTCATACAAAATCAAATAAATTGTTGTGTGTGTGTGTGTGTGTGTTCGTGTGTTTGTATTGAGATAAATGAAAAACTAAAATAAATGACCAATATGTGTGTATTACACATATAAAAAAAAACTAGGAATAGAAGGTACCTATAAGACAAAATCGTATGACTGCATTGTTCTTCTTAACTACGAAACAGATGAAAGTAAATGTCACATGTCTTTGAATTTTTGGTTCTAGGATATGACTGATCGTTTTGAGAGCAGAGGTGAAGAAATAATTTACACAAAGTGCCTGCCTGGGTTCGTCCTCACAACCTACAACTCAAGACGGGGCCGTTAGTACTAGGCCACCACTGCTCCATGTTGCAAGGATGAATCCTTGAGAGAATCCAGATTCTTCAGACGCAGGGTGTGAAATAACAAATTATTGGAATGAACCACTGGTTTCTGGTTTCCAAATATATTATCATGAGAGGATTGTAGTTGACTTTCGTGCTACCCAGTAACTGAAAAGGTTAGGCAGATGATGACGCTGAATTGTATGTAATGTATTGAACTAATAATGGATTCCTATATTTATTTATTTATTAAAACTTTATGCACAAGTAAAAAAAAGCACTGTACAAAGGCGGATTCGAAGGCGGCCTGAGGCATTTTCTACCAGTCAACCTTAGGGTTATGCAACATATGGCAGCATACATATATCTTAGAATCTTTGTAAGTTAATCTTCTTATTACTGTCAATAATGAATGTGACAAATCATGTTTAGCTTGGCAGAGAAAGCTTTAAGGATTAGGAGATTATAATCATACTCTAATGGTTATTTAAAATTATATTTAACTATTTATTATGATTTGCATGCCCATGTGACGGCAGAACATGGAGAACTAACTTCTATGACAACATCTATATACCAATTATTTACCCATGATTGCAAAGAAATAAATGATATGTTTTAATTTGATTTGAAAGGTATCCTCAAGATAATTTAATATGATCTAACTTACATAAAGCTTCAGCAGGGGGGGAGCATTGGAAACCCAGTAGAAACGGCCAGGACCTACGGTCGTAGGGTCGAACCTAGACAAGCGCATTACTTCGTAATTCATCACCACAACTGCTCTTAAAACGTTGTAGGAAATATCGTAAGGAAATCGGCATGTCCTAGAACAAAAATTAAAAAACGTGACATTTAGCAACCCGCACTGGGCCCACGTGGTGGTTTACCTTCTCAATAAGAGGAGGCCTGTGTCTCAGCAGTGGGAACATTATAAGCTGATTATGCTGCACAAAGCTTCTGTGCCTCTTACCCACTTAATGAGATCCCATAACGTTTACGAGGATATGATGCCGTGGTTCTCAAAACAAACTTAATAAAATCAAACCTACACCACAGATTACTAAATAGTTACTACCAGATACTCAGTAGAATATTTTCAATACCTACTGCTACAATAGCCTACTACGTCGCGTCGCCAACCGCTGCATGCTAAAATGTGCCTATGTACGAATGAATTTAACGATTAAAATTGAACAACGTGCGTGCGCTTCGCTTGCGAAAACCGCATTGAATCTGGTCCGCAAACGGCCCGAGACCGCTCAGCCGGGCGGTAGGTAATTATAGCGCGCAAGTACATGGAGTGACGGAGGCCTGCCTACACACCGCGTCACATGAATAAGACCATGATGATGTTCTTGACTGGCCATCGCTTTCCTCTGACTTAAACATCATAGAAAATGTGTGGGGATGGCTGTCACGTGAACATTATAAGAATGGCAAACAATATAACAACAAGCAAGATCTCGAGAAGGGTATAAAAAGTGTTGGAGCAAACTGCCGATTAAATAAATAAAAAGTCTTTATGATTCAATGCCATCTCGGATTTTTTATTTAAGTCAACAGAAGGGGAAAAACCTTAATTACTCATAATTTTTTTTTTAAATAATAGTATTCATAACTGAAGTTTTTGTGTTTTATGTAATGGTCTTATTCAAGTGACTTATTCTGTCTTATTCATGTGGCGCGGTGTGTATAAGTACGTAATTCGACTCCCAAAAATTGAAATCCAAACTTTTTCCCCTCAAATCCCCTCAATACACTATTGAAAATAAATAGGCAACATTTAATTAAGTAACAGTTTACACAAAGTATGAAAACCATTTCAACTCGAAGGTGAAACTTGAGTGAAACTTTCATTGCTTTTTCATAGTATTACAAAAGAGAATTAATTTGCAGGCAGTCGCGTTCGGAACGGAAGCGAGTGCGACTCGACTGTTCGACTTTTGTCTCGAAGTCTTGGTCGCAAGTTGTGAGATAGGTTTAGGCCCGACTGTTAATTAAGAATTGTTTGATATTGAAGTTGTGCTGTCTCATCTTTTGTTTTTTGCGATGTTAAAAAGATTGGATAGACATTGGGAGCGTTTTTGGGGTTCTGTACGCAAAGGGTGCCAACGGACCCTATTACTAAGGCTCCACTGTCATTCTGTCTGTCACAGGGCTGTATCATTTGAACCGTAATAGGTAGACACCCGTAATGTTCACAGAGTTCACTACGGCCGCTTTAACAACTAATAATAAAAATAAAATAAAGTAAAAAAATAAACTCTTTTTTTACTAAAGTATTTAAAAAAAAGTAATTATGTACAGACGCCAGCACATCAAGCTACTACAATCTGTCAAATTTCTGTAATAGATTTTCAACTTTATCACTGAAGTATAAGGTTCAAAGTTGATTGGGAAAATTTGACAGTTTCGGGTAGCTTGACGTGCTGGCGTCTGTACCTAGGTCTGATCTGTGTATCTTTGAATGTGTACGGAGCAAAAGCAGCATATAAGGATCTCTGGTTTCTACCCACATTGCTATTCGGCGTGAAATAACTCATGCGTTTATTTATTTTCTGGATGTTGCGAGTGTGCTTTTTGGTTTTAGACTGTTTCAAACTGCATGTGGTTCGAGGATTTTTGCACGCCAAAATTAGGTGAGAGTATCACTACTCTACAGAATTCCTGAATCAGCAGGATTCAGCAATCTTTTCTTTTGATATCTCGATTGGCGCAGTGGGCGAACGATAATGTGTTCTACGGTACGGAATGCATATTATTTTTATGGCATTGTGAAACCTGATCTAGGTCAGAGTGCTTGTTTATGCCAGATTTGGAGGAAGAGGATTTACGAGTTATCTTAGGGTGGGATGATGAAAGATAAACATCTTTCTTTCATTATTTTTTTTTTCCTTTTTGTCTTGTCTTCTTTCCTTTAATTAAGTATGTTTTATTTTTTCCGTCTTTCTTTTTTTTCTTTGTTTTAACTTGAAATAAAGCAAAACTAATTGGGCAGGAGACGCTCGCGTCACTGAAGAAGTAAATATTTGTTAAATGGGTATACCGCATATCTAAAACTGAAGCATGAAAACAACTGACCGGTAACACTTTCAGTCGCCAAAAAAAAACCCACACTACGGTAACTTCTCTATTACTATTTCCAAAACAAAACACCATAATAATTCCAAATACAGAAGAACATAACATTATTCTAATAAGCTCAGCGGTCCCGCATTCGATTCCCGGAAACAATTATCTGATAGTAGCCGGTATGTTGTGGTTACACAGAATAGATAGAATACAGAAGGCTGGCTCTGTACACCTTGCGAAAATGCACGCAAACATAGACACGATAGACATAGAGACTGGCATTTGTTTGAGATTGTCGTACGTGTGCGTCTACATTGACCCGACGCATGGCCGAAAATAGGGGCACGTACGAATGCCCACAAAAAAACCTACGGGTCTAAAAAGCCCACGGGTCGGTCGAAGGTTATGCTACGTTAGCACCGGTTGGTTAAAGGACATATAACCATCTTTTACATATCGAGATCGCTTCGTGCCTCGAAAAAGCACGTAAGCCGTTGGTTCTGGCTGCAATTCGTAGATCTTTGACAGTCATTACGGGTCACATCAGTACAACCAGTCTTACCAAGGCGTATCGTACTATCCAGGAACTGGGCTATGGAGGTCAGATAGGCAGTTGCTCCATGAAAAATACTGGTCTTCCGCTGCATCCGGTTAGAATGGAAGCCAACGCCAACGTAGTTGGGAAAAGGCTGGCAGAATTGGATATTTGGAACAGAATATCTCCAGACAGTTCATTTTTTTTATATGTATGTATATATTTATCTATGTATTGTTATTAATTCTTGTATTGTATAGTCATTTCCTAGCTATCTATCCGTATGTTCCACCTGCCATAATATTTTGTCTCTGCATCACCCTAAGGTTGACTGGTAGAAAATGCCTCAGGCATTAAGTCCGCCTTTGTACAGTACTTTTTTTTACTTGCGCATAATGTTTTAATAAATAAATAAATATAGCCGACCTTCTGTACCGTATCTATTTTGTGGTAGTTATCACACTAATTTATTATTTCTGTTCGCCCGCGGCTTGGGCGTCTATAAGGAAATTGTTCTTGACTATTGCCAAGCTTCGAATTTCGCTCGCTTTTTGAGTATGTTGTTTATGGTATGGTGTTTAGTAACCATAATAGGTCCTATACCATACTCGGAAACGTTTGGGTAATTGATTTTTTTGATATTAAAGCTATTTACTGGTCAGCTATCGGATGGTTCTGGTGGTGTATGGTATCATCTTCAGTGCTTTGATTTTTACTGACCTTAACTTTCTGGAATACCAGTACCTACCCTAATTACGTAACCCATTATCAATCACAATCTGAATAATTTTGAAAGTTATCGTTATAATACATTGCTCCATACGTTCGGAAAATGTGTCTGCTCAACAACGTAAATAACGCAATCAATGTTGTTGAACTATCAAAATGACAGTCATTGCTACTGTTAGTGTGCAAGCACTTACCCAACAGGTAACGGGTTAGAAAATTGGAAAATGTTTGTCACTTAGGTACTGTTAAAACTGTGTACATTAACTGTACCGAAACCTCTGTAGGTCAGGGGCTACATAAGATAATAAGAAGCAATTTTATATCCAAAAATTAAAGTGCCGGACAGGATAAAAAAGTATGTATTATATTCTTATAGTAAATAACATCTTGAGCATTTCTTACTATAACAGCGAAAGTCTACAATTAACCATCCAGCTGCCATTTGAGATTGAAAATGCCAAAAATCATATTTGTATAACAAGTGTAAGCTTAACATTAAATAAATACCAACTTATAATTGAATTTAACGCCCTGAACATGTTTTAACTATAAACTTGATATAAAAATATGATTTTTAGCATTTTCAGTCTCAGATAGCAGTCGCGGAGTTAATTGTAGACTTTCATAGTTATAGTAAAAAATACTCTAGATGTTATTTCCCATAAGAAAACAGTATTTTTTATCCTGGCCCGTCACTTTTATTTATGAGTACGAAATGAATGAAGGGCTTTTTCGCTATTTATTATAATAATATTAATAATCAACGGTAGGCGCGTAAAAAAGTAGTAGTAAAAGTTTGTTATGTTGTATGTATTTATAGTATTTTTAAGTTATTTTATTTTAGTATTGTATTTGTTATCATTTTGTATGTATTAGTTTATAAGTATTCTTATGTTTGTAGTAGTATGTATTGTTTTTTTCTGTGGGCACAAGTTCCCTGAAATAAAGGAATAAAAGAGGACGTGCTCACTTTTACGCGCCTACCACGCAACTGTTGTCTCAAGAAAAATGTCGCCGCATATCCAAATTCGAAAACTAATTCTAAATTCACTCGAATAACCTAATGCAACTAGAGTTATTTTTCTGATAACCTTTACAGTACATACAAAAACACTAACAGTTATTAGGTATGTCAAAAACTTAAAGTGACCTTTTTGTCCAGTTAAGTAAAATAGGTCTGATTTGTACCCTTTATCTACATATGAGACAGATACATATAGACAGAGATGGGGGGCCCGTGGCTAAATTATAACAGCCGCACAGGTCGATCGATCAGGTTAAGCTACGCTTGCCGCGGTTGGTCTGTGGATGGGTGACCGTCTTTACATACCGAGACCCCTCCGTACCTCGGAAAGCACGTTGAGCCGTTGGTCCCAGCTGTCATTCGTAGATCTTTGACAGTCGTTACGGATAGTCAGAAGCCCGAAAATCAGACAACCAGTCTTACCTAGGGGTATCGTATTACCCAGTAACTGGGTGGTGGAGGTCAGATAGGCAGTCGCTACATGTAAAATACTGGTATTCAGCTGCATCCGGTTAGACTGGAAGCCGACCCCAACATAGTTGGGAAAAGGCTAGGCAGATGATGATCTACATATGAGACAAACAAAGAAACACAGATTCAAACACACAATTCAAGCTAACAGTCAGACAAAAATTGTTTGCTTCCTCCAGCCCGTGGTAATAAAGGCACTGCTCAACAGCTGCTCACAGCTAAGCTACACACGTGTGTGCTACGCTTTATAAAAAAATTAGACGAGATTGTCACAAGTACACGACCATGCTACGCACAAATATATGTCTGGCAAATAAATTAACCGCGCAGCTAAAGAGGAAACCTCTCTGCGCATATCCTACGGTGGTACGGTCGACTTTACGCTACATTTGTTAATATCTTTGGGAGTATAACCCTAACCAACCCCTCTCCTTCGTCTTGACTTCGGTAACCAAAACAATACATATCCGTCAGCATTCAATGAATGACTTGCATATTGTACGACTTGGTTATTAAGATAAGCGGAAGAGATACACTGGAGCTTATTTGTCCAATATAGCGAATATGGCGAGTTTTCTTTAAAAATAACACAAGGCCTAAAAAGTCCTAGCATTTACAAAATTTAAAAGAATCTATTAAAAGGAAAATTATAATAATATCAGATTTGCTGGATTCGTTTTCTCCTCTACCGATCATTTTTTCTCCTGACTCTTCATTTTGTTTATATGTATGTATTTTATTTTATTTTACAGACTTTGGGAAACTTATAGCTAAACACTTTTGCACGATTGAGAGTAACAAAAATAAGGCCAATCACAAGTTTTCACAGATAGAAGAGAGCATATAAACATTTTAAAAAAAATATTTGGGAAGGTAGACAGTTTTTGAGGACTCGTAAAACATTATCATAGGTAAAAATGTGAGCGAAAATTGCTATTGCAATTAGTTTACGTGATCAAAAAAGAAATCACAAGGAGTCCTTTTTAATTTCGGAATGCTGGTTTTGAAAACGTCGATGTCGACGCCCCGGCAGACCGCGTTGTACGTATGACTCGCTCTGATTAACGTCTCACACGTCGAATGTACACCATGTGTACAGATAACAATAAAATTTCTATTGTGTCTGCTAATTGGCGCGCGACGGGTTGAGTATGAATTTCGTCTGTACTTCGTTCCTACCATAGGAGTATGCAACAGATAAGGATTGCGCAGAAAAGCAGAAGGAGCCCGCAGTCCGATTTTGTTCAACAATTCGGAAACTCGGTTATAATAAAAACGCCAAGTCTGCAACTCTTCTGCGTTCAGAAAGAGGAAGTAGATTAAGAAAATGAAATTCGCGGGACATGCTAGCGCTTGCAAAATCAGCCTAAACCGTCCTCATTCACCACATGGGCCCAGTGCGGGTTGGCGTATGTCACGTGTCTTCGAAATTTTGGTTCTAGGACAAGCCGGCTTCCTCACGATGTTTTCCATCACCGTTTGGAGAGCAGTGGTGATGAAATTAAATAGACAAAGTAATGTGCCTGTCTGTATTCGAACCCACGAGCTACAACTCGTAAGTCTGGGCCGATACCACCACTGCTATACTGGGCTACTACTGATGCACTGTTCTTCTTCTACACCTGGCAGCTGTCCCTTAACCCTAGAAGCCTAATCTACGCCTGCAAGGCGTACACGCAATCGAATATCGTTTGTCTCTTTATCACTACATTGTATAAAACAAAGTCGCTTCCTTGTCTGTCTGTCCCTATATATGCTTAGATCTTTAAAACTCCACAACGGTTTTTGATGCGGTTTTTTTTAATAGATAGAGTGATTCAAGAGGAAGGTTTATATGTATAATACATGCATAATATTGTAGAGAAACACTGAAAATTTTAGAGGTTTCTAATATGATGTCGTAAATAAACACATTTTTTTGCGCTTACATTGCAAACGCTGGCTGAACACTACAGTATTGTACATCTTAAAAAGTTGTACAAAAAAGTCCGCAATAGTATATGTCTATCTCTTAGGGATAGCCCACAATAACCATTTTTTATCCTATACTTTTAACGAGAAATAATGGCTCTAAAATTATCAGTGTTTCTCTACTATATTGTGCATGTATTATACATATAAACCTTCCTCTTGAATCATTCTTGTCTATAAAAAAAAAACCGCATCAAAATCCGTAGCGTAGTTTTCAAGATCTAAGCATACATAGAGACAGACAGACAGCGGGAAGCGACTTTGTTTTATACTATGTAGTGATCAGCATTGCACCCGTGCGAAGCCGGGGCGGGTCGCTAGTTAGTTATAATTTATAATAGTGTTGTTTTATTTTTAGTTTATATTCCAAATTTTTTGTGCTAAATAATATTTCTAAAATAGGGCTATTTCTGCATACAGATTGTAATTTATATGTGTACGCCTCTGAGACGTATATTAAGGTTTTGTGTACGTCCGAAATAGGTAAGGCTTCTAGGGTTAATAATCTTCTATTTAAAGCTACCCGCTTACGAATACAGAAAATATTTAATCTCGACAAGAAGCACGTGTTTAGATAATACAAACTTCCCCAATACGAAATCTGATCCTTAGTTTCCAAACTCAAAGAAACAAAATCCAAAGAAAAAACAACCTTAGCTGGTGAAACTCAAGGTTTAATTTCAAGGGTAAAGGTTGCTGACGCCTTGTTTATTAATAGGTACACGTTGTTAGGTATCTATTATTTTGTAAGAAACGCGAACCGTATTTTGTTGTAAACGCGTGCAATTAATACTGTTCGCTAGAAATAATTAATATTAAATTACGTTTGTTGTTTGGTATGAAATGTAGGAGTTTTTCGTGGAAAAGAGCAGCTTTTAGGTGAAGAGCAATATTTCTAAAAGTTGTAAATGTAAACTTTCAGGTCACAAAAAATACAAGTTGGGGGAAAACATGCGTCACATCCAGGTAAAACGGCTATCGCTCAGCATAATGCTAAGAGCCTCTAAGAGACAGAGCCACAGCGCTGGAAAATAGTTTCCAGCAATTTCAATTACCTCATCTCCTGTACTTTGGCAACTTGGGCAAAACCTCCCTACCTTCTTTCCACTTCTCTATGTTTAAAGCTACTATTCACCAGTTCTTGGTAAATGAGTCCCGCTCATCCCACCGTCTCCGTCTGGGCGATGTCGCTTGCCATTAAGAGGGACCCGTCGGATCGTCGTTAACCAGTGGTAACACTTGCACTACGAAAACCACCCTTACTGCTACAACATAAAGGCGTTGTCAATGTCAACTTGTGACTGGACAGAAGGTAGTTGAACACAACTCACTTCAGCTCGCGCTGCTTACAATAGTTATTTTCGTCGTCATTTTCCACGTGAAAACGTACACCTTTTCTCCTTCCTTTTAATGACTCATATCAGTTCAGTCCCCCTTGAGTTTTGTCAGAAAGAAATGGATGAAATTCCAACAACAAAGTCCCACTGTTGAGCAAAACTCTCTCAATAAACCCAAATTGGTCATCATCATCATCATAATTTGATCTGACGGCCACTGCTGGACAAAGTAGCCCTCCAAGCGTCGCCACATCGACTGTTCCAGTGCTTCTTGCATTCAGCGGATTCCTGGGCCTCCACAAGGTCATCGGTCCACCTTGAGGCCTTCCAGCGCTACACTTTCCCAAATGCGAAAGGTAATGGAGTAGCAAATCTGTTTTACCTATTTTATTTTATAATTTTTGGTAACTTACAGCTTGGTATCTATAATGATGTTAGAAAATATCAAACTAGAAGACTGGATCGCGTAATTTAATCTCCTTATCAGTTTCAATCATAGCATCAAATTTCAAATGAGTTGGAGGCCTTTCAAGAATATGACCATATACAAGTTTTCATGAATACCTATAAATATTTTGTTTATGACTTAGTAATATCATCATCTCGAGTAAAAAATGGAATAAAACAGTAACGGTATCAAATCGCTCATACTGTCAAAAATGAAAAAAAAAAATAATAATACAACCAAAAGGAATCAAATCAAAAAACGAATCAAATAAATATAAACAACAAAAAAATATTA
Source organism: Eremobia ochroleuca (assembly GCA_949629135.1). Taxonomy (NCBI): domain Eukaryota; kingdom Metazoa; phylum Arthropoda; class Insecta; order Lepidoptera; family Noctuidae; genus Eremobia; species Eremobia ochroleuca. Next base: position 15,969,297 of record OX451403.1, on the reverse strand, counting down.
TAAATATACCTTTCCTCTGTCCTCTCCTATCTTAGCCCAACAGCTAATCTGTCGAAGATACCCGCCAAGAGAAAGGCTTAAATATGTGTTCCTAGCATGTTTTCGTTAGCGATACAAACGAGGCCGACTTCCCGTGAACACTGAACTACAGACGATTAATTTAGATCATGTCATGTTTAACACTGCTTTTTAAAGAGAAATTGCCGGGCTGTGTGTTACGTTGGTAAAGAGTGGTGTATAGAGGGTTTTGTTTTATACAACATTATTTTTAGTAGGTATATGGAAAACCCGAAACACGTGTCTAGTATTTTTATGTAAAAAATCTATGTACAAAGTTTCAAAACTGTATCATGAAAAATCACGAAGTTATAAGCTTGTTATGTTACCTGATTGTCCGTACAAAAAGCTGGTTACCACTTAACACGCGCCGCGCGCCAGCCGACTGGCTGTGACCTGTGTTGTGCGCATATGATTGCGTATATCTACTTAGTGTCGCTTAGTGTCCAACTTGTTACCATTTTTAAATATTTTTGGGAGAAAATATAACATGGTGTAAAAATTATTGGAATCGATTTAGTTACTTATTCTGAAAAAAACTATATTCAGGTTTGCAGTATACTAAAAATAATGTTGTATATGGAAGCCTATAGAAAACTAAAGGGACGGTGGATGGACTGTGTGAAAGATGATATGGCTGGAAAGTGGTAAATAATAGAGAAAAATAGAAGAAAAAGACATGTTACGCACTTACGCGAAACCCAAATAAATTGGTAAAAGGACAGGACAATTATGATATGACTGTGCCCAGACAAATCAGTTTGTTTTTTTTTTTTATCGGCCTGAAAGCTAAGCCAATCAGTCCTACCAAGGAGCACCGTGCCGTCCTGTAACTGGGTTGTGGCGGTCAGATCGGCAGCCGCATCATGTAATATACTGTTATTCAGCTTCTTATGGTTAGACTAGAAGCCGTCCCCAACATAGTTGAGAAAAGGCTAAGTTAGTTGATGATCGTGTGCCTCTAGTTACTATGTGTGTGTGCATATAAAGCTACCCGAAAATGTCAAATTTTCCCAATTAACTTTGAACCTTATGCTTTAGCGATAAAGTTGAAAATCTATTAAGAAAGTATAAAACCTCTTTTTATATTTCATTTGTATTATTCTTAACCCTACAGAGCATGATTTTTGGAGATTAAACGAACTTACCTGAAGTGAAGTTCTATCCAAATTATACGAGTTGCTTCGTCCGAAGAGATTAAGATAACAATGTAGTAATACGTCTAGGGTATCGCCTTTCATCCACTAAGTTTGAATATTTTTTTTTTTTTTTTTTTTTTGTCGGTACTTTGTCTTCCTGATAGTTATGCCTGTACCGCCACTCATTTAGTTGAAAGCCTGGAACCTTTTTTAATATTTCACTTTAGGTATGGGGTTCATAGGGTTGGGAGGGAACTAATCTCTTCGGACGAAGCAACTCGTATAATTTGGATAGAACTTCACTTCAGGTAAGTTCGTTTAATCTCCAATTATACTTCGTTGCTTCGTCCTTCGAGATTAAGATAACAATGTAGATTTTGAAAGATGGTGAAATATTAAAACACTGAATTTTTATACTTAGGTACATGTATATTAATCAAACCTTACAAGTAATAAAGTAATTAAATTGTAGTTTTTCTTTAATTAGGGGTAGATAAATTTAAGTTATTAATTTTAAGTAATTAAATCTAACATCGATCAGAGGTTAGGATTGATAAGGCAAATTGATCAGTTTGTTCACATTGAATGTCTCTATGATAATATCTAGCGAAAACATTGGAGCTACCACTCCACCCAGCTGCTTTTCGTATCGTGTCAATATTGACACCAGCTCTATGAGCAGCTGAGGTGGCTGCGTGTCTGGTGGAGTGGGCAGAAAATACTGAAGTGTCAATTCCGCTAATTGATAATATATCTTTTATCCACCGACTGATGGTATTTGTGGTTACTGATTTATGTGGTTTTTTAATACTTATAAAAAGGCTATTGGCATTGTTTCTCAAATGTTTTGTCCTATCAATATATTCTATAAGAGCCTCAGCGGGACATATTTCCGGTCGATCTTTGTAAAATGGAATATTTAAACAAGGTTGAGATAAACCAGGTCGAGATGTTTTTAACAAATCGTTTATCTTGATCAATATAAGATTATCAGTGACGTTCATATTTTCTAATTTGATTTTGCTAATGGTTTGCACCCTGTGTGCAGTTACAAGTATGAGCAAAGTTACGGCCTTTTTGGTTAAATGTTCGAAACTTAAATTATTATTTGGGTACCATTTTGATAAGAATTCTAAAACTATTGACGGGTCCCAAGTGATATTATATTTTGGGGCTGGAGGACGAAGTCTGTAAAAACCTTTGAATAGCCTAGCAACGCGATCATCAGACCCTACTCTCGATCCTAAGATCAAAGACAGAGCGGAGCGATGACTGTTTAAAGATCCGTATTGTAAGCCGGAATGAAATAACTCAGTGAGAAAATACATAATCATCGGAATTGACGCCTCATGTATTTTGATATTGTGAGTCTTACAAAAGTTTACCCAACGTCGAATGGCAACGTCATATTGTTTTATTGACCTTTCAGATAAAGAAGCTATCATAATATCTAAAGATGATGGTGGTACTCCTCTGTTTCGTAACGCCGTCCTGATAACTTCCCTGCAATCAACGTGAGCTTGGGGACACTGTTGGAAATAGACAATAACACTTTATCAGAGGGTCTAAACTGAACTAATTCTGAACAGAGAAGTTTTTGATAAAGTGGAAACCAGGGTTGCGTGGGCCAAAATGGAACCACAACAATACCCTCCGCCTGGTCGTATATAAGTTTTCTTAATACTTTTAATATAACCGCAAAAGGAGGAAATGCGTAGAAACAAAGATTTGACCACTTTAAAGTAAAAGCATTCACAGCGCATGCTCCTGGGTCTCTATTCCATGAGACGTACTTAACACATTTGTTATTCAACCTTGATGCGAAAAGATCAATTTTTGGTTGCCCAAAGGCTCTCACAATCTTTTCAAAAGCATGATCTTTAATCTCCCATTCGGTATCGGGGTGAGATTTTCTAGACTCAGCATCTGCTATTTCGTTATCTTCCGAGCTTATGTATGAAGCGAATACAAATATACCACGAGCTTCACACCACTGCCACAAAGATTTTGTGATTTCAGTTAAATGTGGAAATCTTACTCCACCCATACGGTTGATATACGAAATAGCAGTTGTGTTGTCAACGCGTAGTAACACCTGACAATTTTTTAATCCTTTTGCGAATGTTTGTAAGCCCAAGAAAGCAGCCAGGAGTTCTAGACAGTTAATATGTTTGTTAGACTCTGTGTTACTCCACTGGCCACTGGCGGTCTCCGCACCGCATGCTGCCCCCCACCCTTTTTTGCTAGCGTCTGAAAATATTTCTAGACAGTAGCTGTCCCGTCTAATAGGATTCACTGCGGTATCAATAGATTTTAACCACCAGGAAAAATCGTCCTGCAAATACTGTGGTAAAGACATGTGGCTATCATAATTACTCGTTTTACACAATGCAAGGTATTTGCATCTTTCCATCTGCTTGGTGTAAAGCCAACCGTACTGAATCGCGGGGCAGGACGAAGTGAGGAGGCCTACCAAGCGAGCAAACTGTCTTATTTTACAACGAGATTTCAATTGAAACGATTGTAACTCTTGTTTAATTAGATTTCGTTTTTCCTTAGGAAGGCTAACATGAAATTCTTTTGTATCTATCACAAAACCAAGGTATTTGCAAATATTACTCGGAATCATACAACTTTTTTTTTTTTTTATGTTAATTATGAATCCTAAGGACTCTAAAATATGTTTTGTCTGTAAAATATTATCTAAGCAATCTTGATAATTATTAGAAATGATACAAATGTCATCTAAGTAGATAGATGACAGATAACCTAATGATCTCAGTAAACAAATTACCGGTTTTAATAGCTTTGTGAACACAAATGGAGCTGTGTTTAAACCAAACGGCAAAACATTGAATTGGTAAATTTGACCCTCGTACCTAAATCGTAGGTACTTTCTATACGTCGGGTGTATAGGTACTAGAAAATACGCATCCTTTAAATCAAAGGTGGCCATGAAACTGTTTCTTGATACTAATTTTAATGTTGTTCTTAGATCTTCAATTTTGAAATGTTCTGTTACGATGTACTTGTTTAGAGACTTTAAGTTTAAAATAAATCTGTTTTTGCCATTGGGTTTTTTAATCAGGAAATAACTAGAAAGAAACTGTCCTTCACATGGTTCACAATGTGAAATAGCACCACTGTTTAGAAGGTCAGTGATGGCCACCTTGTATTTAAAGGACTCACATGAAGTTAATGCAGGTAAACTTGGTTCGTGTAACTGATAGACAGGTTTAGTAAACGGTATCTTGTAACCTCTTATCCACGATAATACAACGAGGTCATTAGTTATCAATTGCCATTGATCATAAAAGTAGGATAACCGACCTGCAAAACGTACCAGGTCTAGCGCCGCGGGGCTTGGCGCTGCTGCAAGCGCGGCTGCTGTCGCGGCTGCTGCTGCACCGGTCGCGGGCGCGGCGCCGGCGCTGTTCTCCTCGCTGTTCCCGCTTGCCGCGCTGTCGGGAACGGAGGCGTCTGGTTTAAAGTCTGGACAGGGGCCTGTCTCGGTCTCTGCGCTGGTGCAGGTCTTCGAACCTGTGTGTTTATTTTAATCTCAGCGCCTGATTTTGATATAGCTTTTGCAGCTTTTAGAGTATCGGTCAGATGTTCGCCAAATAGAAACTTATCGATTTCTGTATTGAACAGTTGATCTTTTATATCTTTCTTGATTGTAGAACATATAAAACTGCGCCGTGTCATGGACTCGCTGTGTTGTGAGTCACACATCAGTCGACCGGCTTCGATCAGTAATTTTATTACCGACTGATCTTTATAACCTGCAGAAAAGAGTATGCTTAGGGCTTCACTTATACAAGATATACTTGCTGCGACCTGCACCTGCTTATTCTCTAAAGCTTTGTCTTTTTTTTATTAGCATCTCCGATAAGGCGGCCTTTATCTCTGGATTTAACTTGGGTGCATCAATCTTTGTGCAGTTTTTTGGAACCAGATGCTTATCAAGCAGCTCCTTTCTGGCATCCTTGGTCAAGCCTGTTGTTGCGATGTGTTCCCAGCGAGCAGATAACTCGCATCTAATGTCTGGTCCATATTTTTTATCCTTTGATGGAGTTTCGCCCAAGAGATTCAGAATCTCTTCGTCCAGCTCAGGAAGCGTTACTTCAACAGGTAGTTCCGATTCCCCTGCCTGTACTGCTTCTGTAGCAGGAACATCATGTATCGTCGAGGTGGACGTACCCGGTTGTGGCTCATCTGAGTCAATAATCGGAGATGACGCGACATCACCTTGAACTTCCATTTCAGTTGGAATAGAAAATGTACCAAATGTAGGTATCGGATAGAAAATAGCGCGGTGATAGTCCTCAAAACTATCCACAACACCAAGTTTATAATCCATACCGATATTCAGAATTACGAAATCGAGTGATAACATTTTGTTATGTAGGTACGTGAATATGATCACAACTACCAATGTTCCTAGTATACAACTAGTGGTTTTAGAGCGGCGATAGTCCTTAAAACTACCCACAACACTATGTTTTAGTCCGTACGGATATAAAATGCAATTATTATTAAGTAGGTCATTAACTAAAGTGAAGGCAACATTCCTTTCAAATGTACACAATCACTAGTAGTATATACCCAATGAATTGGGAATCCAAAATTATGTGAAGGTAACATCCCCATAAGATGTACACAACACTATTTAAGATAATATGACATCATGTCAGATTATGATACGGATATAGTCCGAAAAACTATTCACAATATCTTCCGTTTGTAAAAATAACACTTCAGCTTACCTTCATGGTCCGATAGTACCGGCGACATAATAATATTCGTCGACGAGCTACTACTCTCGGAACAACTTCGAACACGCGACCTTCTGTCGCGTTTATTAAGTTTCCTTTCGAGTTTTCGAATCTTCTTTCTTAAATAATCACTGTCGTCGTTTTTGTGACTACGTTTTGGCATCTTTTTGCACAATTCAAATGAAACGAAGAAAATAACGTGGTGATCGGCGACGCACTAAAACGCGAATGAGTGGCGGTACAGGCATAACTATCAGGAAGACAAAGTACCGACAAAAAAAAAAAAAAAAAAAAAAAATATTCAAACTTAGTGGATGAAAGGCGATACCCTAGACGTATTACTACATTGTTATCTTAATCTCGAAGGACGAAGCAACGAAGTATAATTACACCATGATTCATGATTTCATATCGGCTTAAAGAAAATACATTAGCCTGCAAATATGATGCCATTTCTCGAAAAAATATTTAGAAAAATCATAACTCAATAAAAACGTAGGTTTTTGTGCATGCATTATGATGTGAATCTGTGTTACGTGGTATAAATGAAATTACAAGATTACACGTAAAATGACAAACATGAACATGAACTTACCTCTACTAATTATTTCGACACTGAAAAATTCAATTTTATCATTTTTTTGCGATTATTATACGCCGCAGTTAATTGTATTCAAAATACCGACCGATTTGAAGAAAACATAAATAAATGTTTATTCAGATCTATCCAAAATATGTGGTACTAAATTCGAAACTCTAGTATATTATAGTTAATCTTGTCAACACTAGATCACGCTACTTGGATAGATTTTTTAAATATAAGACTTTTCGATATGTCCCATATGAGGGACACTATGCGCTGTAGGGTTAATTTCAAATATTTTACATCTTCTTTTGTTTTTATTTCTATATTTTGACATCTCATGTGTTCACAAAACTAAATAAATATTTTATACTATTTCTTTATTTGTTTGCTTATGTCTAACAGATTTGGTGCCGAAACCAGGGAATGAACTGGGGACCTCTAGATCTTAAGTCCAAAGGCTTTCTTAACCTTTTGAATGTCTTAAGTTACACAGTTCGACATAAGCAATTGTCTTTCTATTGTGTCTCTAATTATGGCATTCGATGAGTTAAATCAACGGGGACAAAAAGAAATATTCAGTAATTACTTATTGAAAATTCTGTATCCATCTCTACGAAATTTCATCTCAAAGAAAATACGCTTTCTTTTTCTAAAGTAAACTCGTACCGTACGAAGGAAACACCAAAACAAGTACCTCCGGGAAACTCGTAAGAATCAACTCTCCGCATCGGGTTAGTTGCAGCGCACACGGCCAGCATCTTTTAACCATTATGCAAAGCAGTGCACGACCTACTGCAGAGTAACAAATGATAAAATAGGAAGAAAACAGGGCAACGGGGCACAATTTTGCTTACATTATTTATTCTTCTAAACATGCCTTTTTTTATACCAACTTAACCCCTTGGGTACGGATTTATTTGAGAATATATTTGCATGTGGAACGGATATAATTTTTGGTTTGACGTCTTAGACACGTCATCTGCTTCTAGGGGAAAAGTGAAAAGCGTGTCTCAGACGTCAAATGTACACGAGGCAGGTCATCAGTCATTATAACAGCACCGCTTCGACACAGCAAATAACTTTTCTTTCAAGTTAGGATTTTAAACCAACTACATTAAAGTAAATTTTACGATGACAATATGTCTGTCACATGTTGCGCCGACTGCACGCTTCAAGCGAGCAGCCCTCTCCTTGGTGAAGAAACGCCTGCAAGCGGTCCTTGTACCGCTCGCACAGCTATCTCCCCGTCACCGTCACCCGTAAATTCACACAGTCGGTAATGTTCGCAAACTAGCCATTGGCGCGTGAACGATGAGTTACCGACTAGTAAGCGGCGTGTGAACAACAAGCTGTCACCTCACCGGTAGCGTGCCAGCAGCGAGTGGTCGTCTTGCTGACGGCACGTTGGCGAACAGCGGGTGGAATTTTTCGAGGCGGTGATGGGCGGTTTCTGCACTGGAGGGGTGCGGTTATAATGAATAATGACCTTAAGTACCTACCTTTCCCACCGCCTGTGATCAACGAGAAGCGCATAAAACTAGCCACTAATAACGTTGACATATTCTTTATAAAAAATTTGTCAAACCACGATATTTATTCCTCAGATAGAAGTTCTCACACACCCACACACATGTACACCCCACGCACAACACAAAATCACATAAAATTACACAGTTAAAATTTTGTTTAATTTAATTTTAAGCACTGATTCTTTTATTTTTATTTTTTAGTTTTAGTTTTTTACCCTTGCTTTTGTCACGAATTTTGACTGCGACACAGTTTTATACTAATGCAGTTGTTATCGAACATAGAGTTTTTGTAAACTGAGTTTTTTTGTTTTCAATAAATTTATTATTATTAAGTTATCTGACTATTAAAAAAACAGCCCTAAATTACCAAAACAAAGTTATAAAATATTACACCCAAAAACCCTTACAAGGTTTTTTTCTGACGCCATTAGAATGACACTGTCCACAAAGTAATACTGAAATTGTAATACTAACAGCAATATCAGCTGATACGTTTTTTTATTTTAATAACCTACTAGCTGCGCCCCGCGGTTCCACCCGCATAAGTCTCGATCCCGTAAAAATATTGGGATAAAAAGTATTCTATGTGTTAATCCTGGTTATAAACTATATGTGTGCTAAATTTCATCAAAATTGGTCCAGCTGTTTGAGCGTGAAGAAGTAAAAAACATACACACACTCATTAACATTCGTCTTTAAAATATTAGTGTGATCTCCTCCCATTAATACTCGTAGGCAATTTCCCCGTACTTTTTCAGTTTTCATTATATTGTGTCTTCTCGGGCCAATCCTTCATTAACGAGTCCAACGAGTCGTCACTTCAGCGGTTTTTGAGGCCTGTGTGACAGCGGCCGTCTTCAGGCACTCAGCATAATATGACGATATTATGTCTATTCGGGACTAGCTTCTGCTGTTGTGTTTATCCACGTAAAATTTCGGTCCTCGACCCACCCCGTTGCATTACATTGGCTGCCCGTGCTAGCACTTCGTTGTTGTTGCACTGAGCTGCTAAGGGTCCTAGCGCGATGTTAATTAGCCTTTCTCGGGAATTGGGCTATAAAACGCTAAAGAATTTTTCAAATCCGACTGGTAGTTCCAGAGATTCAAACAAACAAACTCTTCAGCTTTATTATTAGTACCTATACAACGTGTAACGTTAAATGCGCAAAACCTGAGACACCCCAACTGATTTTTAATTCAATTGACCCATTTCGGAAAGAAATAAGTCATTAAAAAAATTGTAAAGGTTTTATGTGCTGTTTTAGTTTTACCGGCCATTCTGATCGTTTCTTGCGTCTGCGACGACGCTTTACCGACGTCACCGGGCCGCTGCGCCGCGCCGGCATTGGCTTGCTTGACCTATTAATAAATAGACACGGCAACGTTTTAATGAATATTTTTTTTTAAATGTGACCTATATTCAAAAGTGGTTCAATTAATTTTGCTCGTTATTCCGATCAAACTATTTTCAGGTTTTGCGCATTTAACGTTACACGCTGTAGATAGATTAAATACTTACAGAAGATATAAAGGCTTTAACAAAACCAAACAGAAGTATCTCATCATATACACTAGTACTCAATTCATTCCATATCCCTCGTTAAAATACAATAGTATATTTAGCTTCGTGTAATCTGCGCCATTAACGATTAAAATTAAATGTCCCACATAAGCAGAATTGGTGAAATTTGCCAAATTTTCAAAAGCAATCTCCGTTTTGAAGTAGGGAACAATAAAAATGGTTGCCGCTTCCGAACGCATCTTGCGAGTATGAAATAATGATATTGCCTTTGGCAGCACACGTTGTTGCTTTAAAACCGAAAGATGTCGCCATTCCGTTGGGGAGGAAATTTTAAAAAGAGAATAGGTAGCCAAGTGTTCGGGACAGACGTTGGAAAATATATTATTAATTGTGTTGCATTTGGCTTGATCTTTTCTTTAAATATTTAAAATAAGCGCTCATTTGTTTATTTTTTTTTTATTTGGAGATATATTTTTGACGCTTCTGTTTTTTGAAAATCGAGACATTTTGTGGAAACATGATATTAATAATGGCCAGCAAACAAATGTCCCAGTTATTACAAAACATCAGATTCTTTAGATCAGGCTTAAGCCACCGACTCAGTTATTGAATTAAGAACCCAACTGTCATATAAATGCAGTTCTTTGCACAAAAATGACAGCTTAGTTCGGTGCTAAGTTGTTATTTTAGAATTAAGAACTTTGCCTGATTCTAAACAAAATTTGAAATACAAATAGTGTCTCAAAGGTTTAGGATTGAACTAAAGTTAGATTTCGTTTTGTAATAAGACGGTGTATGGTTACTGTGTGCAGAGGCAATCATTGTTCGCTTACTCGTTGATATTAACAACAACCTATAAAGATATTTTAACAGTAAACCTTTAGAATTAAATAAAATGCTATCTTTGGCGATGAATTTCATGTATTTAAAGCCGAATTCGGTTAAAATTATTTTTGTTATGCATTACCGTGATGGCCCAGTGGTAAAGGTCTCTCATGCGCAAAGTTCTGGGTTCAAATCCGGGCAAGTACCAACAATGTGAATTTTTCAACTCTTATAATATGTACTTTACAGTTCATCTCAGATATCACTGACATCAGTGCAGGAAAAACATCGTGAGGAAACCTGGACTTACATCTACAGTAATATTATAAAGAGGAAAGATTTGATTGTTTGTTTATATTGAATAGGCTCTGAAACTACTGGACTGATTTGAAAAATTGTTTTACCATTAGAAGCCGACATTATCCTTGATGAACATAAGCTACTTTTTACCGCGGGAAAGTACTTCATTCCTACGGGAAAACGGGTAATAGGGTAACGGAACGGGATAACGGTATGAATTATCCTTCCGTACTGATTTTTTTCACATAACTTCTAAACGGCTGAACCGATTGGGTTGAAATTTTATATGGGTATTTCGATGGTTTCCTGGATTATTTTAAAAATACAATTGGACCCGGTAGGTGGCGCTGCTGTCGGTATGTCAACTACTAAACGGCTTGACCGATTGTGTTGAAATTTTGTATGTGTATTTCCATGGTTTCACAGACACGAATGTATTAAGCCTACCTAATCCATCTTTCTATACATATATAAATAAACCAATTACATTAACCACATTATTTAAGCAACATAATTTTAAATGGCGTGAATTCCGAATTCTACGCAAACGAAGTTGCGGATGCTAGTGTAATATAAGCCTGAAATCGCCAACCCGTCTTGAGCAAGCGTGGTGATCAATGCTCTTGCCTTCTCTGTATGAGAAGAGGCCTTTGCCCTGCACTGGGACAGTAATTTATAGGCAGGAAAGTAACCTCGGCGTTACACCCCTGACACCTAACTTGAATGAGGAAAAAAGGTCGGTTAAAAACGTTGTACCGAATGACCTACTTTCCTTATTTCCCTCGTTAATAAATAAATAAAAACCTACAAAGGAATTAACTTTAAAATTATTACAAGCTCTTAAGAGAATGCAAAGTCAGGGAAATTAATTGTTCAGGAAACTGAGTACCGACTTTAATTGACATTCAAATGACAAGTGCCATTCTTTGACTGTTACGTTATATGAAATGTTCTCTATTCTATTTTTCTCTATGGCAATGGTGCCGATGTCAACAATTCTGCCAATGTCCAACGTGATGTTGGAAAACGTGCAATACAGGGAACTGACACAGTGTATCAATTTGTGTAACAATGAATTATAAATATACTGATTTTTTACAATGAATTATTGCAGTGAAGGGACTGCACATGAAATAATCTTCGTTTTTTTTGTAATTATCCTCTTATAGAGTTTTATTTGTTAATTTTTGTAAGCGTGTTCTTCTGTTTACTAATAAATTTTAGTAGATAGATAGTGAGCGTACCATTTAATACGTAAAAGTATGTAGGTACATAATAGAATATTTTTCTCCGAGTTGGTTGTGCCACTCCTTCTTCCCAATTAAAGCACTAGGAAGTGGTGAAGGGCGGGCGTTATGGGAGACTGTCTTATGTAATTTTGATGTTCAAAAAGTGCTGATTCTCAGCCTAGTTTAAATAAATCTATTTATTTATTTGCTAACATGTACGACTCTAGTTAGTAGGCATGCAGTCAAACATGACACTATCAGATTTTTTACATTTATTTGTAAGAATGTAGTTACTGTGCGAAACACAAACAAATAATAAAAGAACAATGATCGTGCTCATCACACAAACATTGGTCCTGGGTGGGAATCGAACACACGACTTTGCGTATAGTAGTCAGGGCCACTGACCACTAGACCAACAGGCCTGCCCAAAATCGGATGGTGTCTTTTTCTTTCAATACCTTATTTATAAATTTAAAAGCTGTTTATCCCTAAATAGCTTTTGAATTTTGCATAAGTGTAAGATATGACACCATTCATGTATGTGGTTTTACACCATGCCGTACAGTGTACACATCTAGCTACCCGAAACTGTCAAATTTTGTCAATCAACCTTGAATCTAATGCTAATTAGTGACAAAGTTGAAAATCTATTAAAGAAATGTGACAGATTGTAGTAGCTTGATGTGCTGGCGTCTGTACATATGCGTACAACAAAATAGTCGAATCGAACTAAAATAATGTCGTTTCGCCCTTTTGTATAATCTTTGCCCGGGCCCTCCCCCGCCCTGCCCAAGGCTAGGTATACGTTCTTTTTTTTAACTTCCTACAAAGATCAAAGGTTGAATATTAAAGATTTTTTTCTGTCACAACGCGATTACGTATTCAGTCCTTATTTTGAATGGAAGTAAATATTAATTCTGTGATAATTGGGCGATTCATCGTCCATCTTGGTTTTTATCTCGTTTCGTTTTCTTTTCTGTTACATTGTTTAGGTTTATGTGGGTATAGTGAAATTATATACATTCAAGTTCTTATATAATTTATGGCGTATTTATTTATAAAAGTTTTCTGAATAGATTAAATAAAAATAAAAAACATTTATTTCGGACAGCAGTGATCCATATTGTGTTAGTATTATAAATAGAACAACTTATATTCTAGTGTATTACTGATATAAGTTAACGCACACTCCATGGAGAGGATGACCAGACAAGAAAACATGTTTCCTACCTGAGCAACCTCCGCATAATTAGCCTAATTTTTAGGGTTCCGTTTTTCCCTTTGGGTACGGAATACGACCAAACGATGAGGAGAACCATCAATTGCTACATGAAGTTTGGTATTGTACTCGATAAAAGTTATCTCTTCCTCTACGTTTTTAGGGTTCCGTGCCCAAAGGGTAAAAAGGAACCCTCCCGAATTACTCCCGCTCCGCTCTCCATCCGTCCGTCCGAAGGTTTGTCACCAGGCTGTATCTCATGAACCGTGATAGTTAGACAGTTGAAATTTTCACAGATGATGTATTTCTGTTGCCGCTATAAGAACAAATACTAAAAAACAGAATAAAATAAATATTTAAGGGGGCTCCCATACAACAGACATGATTTTTTTTGCCGTTTTTATAGATAATGGTACGGAACCCTTCGTGCGCGAATCCGACTCGCGCTTGGCCGGTTTTTTAGAGTATAGCTCTCCGCCACCGCTCTCAGGATATAGTTGCGACTACAACGCACTCTGCTCAACACTGACGCGGTTTTTTCAAATTAATGACTTTGTCCTTAAATAAACATTAAGATTCTTACCTAGTAATAGTTTCAAGCCTGCACCTTTGGAAGGTTGTGCGAAAAAAGTGTAATGGCGGACCTCAAAATGAAACCAAATTTCCCTATTGATGAATACTCGAGAAACCAATACAAAAAAAAATATTTGCAGAAAAACATGCCCACGCACCTTGACAATCCAGAGATCCCACTCGGACCCAGGGAGATGGGAATATACCTCGTTCATGCGCACGTGATGGCTTGTAGGTATAGGCTGCCGGCCGGCGAGCAAAATCTTCTTAAATCCACCGGTGGAATGGTCAAAGCTCCAAAAATCAATACTGCACTATAAGTTCTCAATGAAGCACAGATGCAGGTCCATTTATTTTACGAGTATCATCAAGGTTTCACCAAAAAAGGAATTTTTAAAAAGCAGAGTGAACAAACTAACTCGCTAATGCCATCTATCGGCTAAAGCGAGAAAACTCAAGAACGTTTCGATACATATTATATAGATAAATATTGGTGCGAGGATTCATCAATTGAGAAGTTAAAATATTTAATTTGAAATACTAACATACTCATATTATATTATAGGAAAACATCCTAAAATGTTATTATTTAATTTTTTACATTAAAAAGGGCATTAACGCTTCACCAAACATATTAAAGAAATTTGACAGATTGTAGTAGCTTGATGTGCTGGCGTCTGTACGTCACTGCCTTTTGAAGAATACAAACGTGATTGCATGTTTTATATGAATCACATTCGTTAGGGTTTCGTACAGTCGGTCTCAAAAAATCGACAAGAATGTATTTCTTTGTCTACAATATGTTCCATTATAATAATAATAAGCTTTTGTTTAAGATAACTAGGATCAAATTTGTTAGTAGTATAAAAACTTATAACTAGTGTTAGTAAAACAACCTTAATATACTCGCCCCCTGCCTGACCCATGAATCGAGGTATCAATACTAATGTGAGCATTAATACATCGACCTATGTATGGACAGTCAAGTCTACTGGCTATCATTCTTAAAACACTGTTGCGACTAGCCCGTACTCTGCTCAGCATTGACGCGCACCGCTTGCGCAGAGTAGTGTAGAAGCAATCGATGCGCGCCTCCGCAAACATACTTGAAGCACTACAGTGGCGGGGCTGCCGCAACATCGTTCTTTCTAAGCGCATTATTGTACTGCACCCGTAGGGCACTGTACGATTTTTGAGTATAGGCTGCCCACAGGCTGCAGGTGTAAAAGGATGTACAGAAGGCTCTAAAGAGAGTGATTTTTACCTCATTTGTACATCGGGCAAACCTGCGAGCAATCTGTTTGCTCTCACGGATAATGCCCTACGTTCACGTTCAGTATCCATGTCGTCCTTAAGGTTTTCGGTAATTAGACCTACCGAATACCTACTGTATCAATGCATGGCTGCAGTTTTGACTACTATTATTATATTTTTATATTATTACTAGCCGTTAATGCCCCACTGCTTGGCAAAGGTCTCACTTCTCTCTTTCCACCTCTCTCTGTCCAGAGCTGGCAGTCAACTCAACTCAGCCTATCGCAGTCCACTGCTGGACATAGGCCTCTCCCAGACTGCGCCACAACACCCTGTCCTCCGCCTTCCGCATCCAGTCCACCCCAGCCACCTTCTTTAGGTCGTCCGTCCATCTAGCCCTGCTGTGCCCTGCTGTGGAGCTGGCAGTGACAAATCTTTATTAAAGGAGTCCAGCTGATCCCGACATCTCCAACTCGCTAATGCTAAAGATGTAGAAAACTAAAGTGGCCTATGGTAACGATCCTGACTTACCGACTCGTAGGTTTAATCCCAGGCAGCACTTGATCTTGTGAAAATTCCATTAAAACAATGAAACAAAACATCGTGACAAACCGGCTTGTCCTAGAACTGAATATTTAAAGACATGTGCCATCCACTAGCATTTTGCTTTGTTTTAGAAAATTGAATACCTTTTACCGTTTTTTAACGTTTTCCAACAAAATAAAACATACACTAAACTTCAAAGCGTCTAAAACAGCTCCATAATGTAACAGTAAACCGTAGCGTTGAGCAAGAACAATAAATTGCCCGACCGGTGCGCAATCATGCAAGCACACGCGAGAAATTACTGCCCGGGAACTATTGGCGCAATCACGCGATATATTTTACGAATTTCGCAATACTTTACTGGTTTAGCCAGTTACTGAGAATAAACATTTTGTGGGTTTACGTTGGATGATTGGTAGTTATTATTTTGGTGAATCAGTCACGATTATATCTTCGGTTTCCGTTGTGTTCTAGCTACTGTCGTCATATGTATGTATGTAAGTATATTCTCATATTATTGGTTTTTTGGCCCTAAAGGCTGACAACCAGGGATATCGTATTACCCGATAACTGGGTTGTGGAGGTCAGATAGGCAGTCGCTCCATGTAAAATGCTGGTATTCAGCTGCATCCGGTTAGAATGGAAGCCGACCCCAACATAGTTGTTGTTCTTGCAAGGAAAAAAAACCGAATACATGCGTGGAGCGTAACCCTTCGTATGTGAGACGCACTGGGCTGGTTTTTGATAACACAAGATGGCGTATCTACTTACACTGCAGCTATCGTTTTGCGCCAAAATTAACCCCAAGTTTATAGCAAAACCGTTAACTACCGGCAATTAGCTGTTGAAACTCAATTACATGAACAACTTTGAAGAAGGCTGGCCCATTTCGCCACTATCGACCATAAAGTGGCGTAATGGGGGAAAAATATCAAGTTTATAGCATCTAGTATGTACTGGGTGTCAAAGTTGAGCCACAGATTAGTTCGACACCCACGGTTAGTTATGTAAGAGGTGTTTTGAAGAGGTTTGTTTAGTACCAGCGATCCACCCCTGTTTCGCACGGTTTTTACGACTTGACAAAACATTGAGATTCATGTATTACGAGCTTTCGTCCGCGTCTCCACCCGCGTGACATGTAGAAAAAAAAAATTACTATGTTCTTTTCCACGGTTCAAAGTACTAAATTTAATCAAAAGCGGTCCAGTCGTTTCGGAGATGAACAGGTAAAAACAGACAGACAGACAATGGTTTTATATCGTTGACCAATCTTATGTCTCACTGCTGGACAAAGGCCCCCCCTTTTACCTTCCAAACCGGGATGTTTCGTGTGATCTTTAGCCATGCTCACCCTGCAAACGTTACCAGTTTGTCTGTTAAGACGGAAAGGATGCACAGGTTGAAGGACATTCATATGCATTTAGTAAAAAACCGGCCAAGTGCGTCTCGGATTCGCTCGCGAAGGGTTTCGTACCATTATCTATAAAAATGGCAAAAAAAAATCACGTTTGTTTTACGGGAGCCCCCTTAAATATTTATTTTATGCTGTTTTTTAGTATTTGTTGTTATAGCGGCAACAGAAAGACATCATCTGTGAAAATTTCAACTGTCTAACTATCACGGCTCATGAGATACAGCCTGGTGACAGATGGACGGACGGACGAACGGCCGGACAGCAGAGTCTTAGTAATAGGGTCCCGTTTTACTCTTTGGGTACGGAACCCTAAAATGTGTTATTCGGACATTACAAACAGACAATTCAATTTTATTTATTTGTATAGATGTACAGATATGTACTAAGTTTGATTTTAATGTTAATACTTATAAACCTTCTGAAGTTATCATCTGCCTTTTCCCAACTATGTCGGGGTCGGCTTCCAGTCTAACCGGATGCAGCTGAATACCAGTATTTTACATGGAGTGACTGCCTTTTTTTTTTTTTTTTTTTTTTTTCGCTGAGAAATGACATTACGCATCTCCGCTCGTCGGGGGACGGAACGGAGTATGTGGGACTCCCTGCCAGTGGCAGTATACCCACTAAAACTCAGCGGTGTTCCCTCATCGCCTTGATGGGGGGGTCATGGGAATCCGGCTCAGCCTTTGCGTCCACAATCCCCCCGGCGCATGCCCGCCTAGCTGGCGGGCCCTGCAACGCCCCCCGGGTGGGGGGCTACGGGATGGGCCGGGAACACCTGGCCATTCCCGTCCGGCAGTGGTGTAAGCCTGTGCAATGCAGGCGAGAGTGAAACCCCCGCACGCGTCGCCTGCTGGCTTCCACCTGGGAGGAGTCGGAGATGACTGTCATACTGACGTCTTCTTCGGCCCCTCCTCCGCCTTCGGAGTGGCGCCGCGAGAGGGTCTTCCTCCCGCACGCGCTCCGCCGCCTCCTTCTGGGACATGACGTGTTCGCAGAAGGAGGCAACTGCCGCCCAGGACCCCTCATCCCCCAGCATGGCGTTGACCAGGCCGGGGAGCGAGAGGTCCGTTCCGATCGCCGCGGTGAGACTGCGGCGCGGCCCGGACCACGAAGGGCACACCTCGAGAGTGTGTTGCGCCGTGTCCTCCACCGCGCCACAGTCGTGACACGACGGCGTCTCCTCTCGTCCGATCCGGTACAGGTACGATCCGAAACAACCGTGTCCGGACAGCACCTGCACCAGACGGAAGGAGAGGAACCCATGCGGCCGCTCGAGCCAGTCCCGCAGGACCGGCCCAATCGCGTCGAGGGTTCGGCGGCCGAAGGCTGCGGTGGCGAGGTCCGCCGTCCAATGGACGATGATGGCGTCCCTCGCCTCCCGCCGGACGGCTTCCCGCTCTTCCGGGGCGGTGCGTTCTCCTCTCGCCCTCCGCCCCGCCGTCCATTCATATACTCTGGCGAGCACCCACGCCTCGAGTTCCCAAGGCGGGGTGCCAGCCAGAGCACATGCCGCTGAGAAGCCGACCGTGCGGTAGGCCCTCGCCACCCGCTGGGCTATAGCCCTTTGGGGCGCCCGCAATGCGGCAGCGTTCTCCCTCCTGCGGAGGGAGTCCTCCCAAATAGGGGCCCCGTAAAGGGCCATACTCCTCAAGATGCGGGCGTAGAGTTGCCGGCATCGCGCGCTGGGTCTCCCCAAATTGGGCAGTAGCCACGAGAGGGCGCCCGCAGTCTTCAGCAGGCGCGTCGACAGCCCGCTGAAATGCGGGCCGAAACGCCACCTACTGTCGATTACAAGACCCAGATATTTCATCTGGGCCTTCACCTCAATTCGGACGCCCTCCACAAAGATGTGGGCATCTGGTGGTTGGCGCTGCCGAGGCCCGTGGAAGAACACGGCCTCGGTCTTGTGCAGCGCCACCATCAATCCTAGGCGGCGGATCCTCCCTGCGACCAAGGATCCGCCCGCTGAGGCCAAATTCGCCGCCTCCCTGAAACTCTCCCCCCGGGCGGTGAGGAGAGTGTCATCCGCGTAGCAGATGACATTCGTGCCTCGGAGGAGAGTTCCCCGCAAGAGCCAGTCGTAGCCGACGTTCCAGAGGAGAGGTCCTACGACTGACCCCTGTGGAACGCCGGCTTCGACTGCGTACCGCCGGACTTGGCCAGCCCTGTTCACGAGGACGATCGCCCGATCCTCCAGGTAACTGGCCAGTAGACGCCGCATGTATTGAGGCACCCCGTGGAATCGGAGCGCCTCTAGGATGGTGCTGTGGGGAACAGAGTTGAAGGCGTTGGCTATGTCGAATGACACCGCCAACAATCCGTCCCCCGCTTCCATCGCCTCCTTCACCTGGCCCTTAAGGCGGGCCAGCGCGTCCACCGTGGAACGCTCAGCCCGGAAACCGAACTGAGCGTCCGACAAGTCCGGCCCCACATTCCGGAGATGGCCCTTTAGGCGGGCAGCGATTATCCCCTCGAACATTTTGCCGACCTCATCGAGCAGGACGATGGGTCGGTATGCCGAAGGGGAGTCTGCCGGGCGGCCCTCCTTGCGAAGGAGGCACAATTGCCCCTCCTTCCACGGTTTCGGGAACCTCCCAGACGCAAGACATGCGCTAAAGAGGTTCCGAAACCGCTCCTCCATTTGAGTGGCGGCAATTGCTACCACCCTCGCCGGGACACCGTCGGGGCCCGGAGCCGTCTTCTTGGCGCGGATATGCACAATCGCCGCGCTGAGTTCCGACTCCGTGACAGGAGGGGCCTCCTCTTCCTCCTCAGCTGGCCGAGCTATCCCCCGCGGAGGGTCCATCACTGGCGGGGTGAAGTTGTCCCTGCACGGGAACAGGGACTGAACCACCCCATCCAAGAATGAGGGCTCCAGGGTCTCGGCCACCGGGGGACCAAAGGGGCGCAGCTTGTTGCGCGCTGCCTTGTATGGCCTCCCGTAGGGATCGCTGTCGAGACCCTCCAGCATCTCCTTTCTCGCCGAGTCCCTAGCGTCGGCGATGGCCCGCTCGAGAACCAGCTTTGCCTCTATGTACACCTCATAGAGGTGGTCCTCGTGGGCGTGGTCTCGTCGACGCCGCCGCCGGCTCCGCGCGTAGGCCCTCCTAGCCTCCACGCACGCCGCTCGGTGCCCCTCCAGCTCCACCGACCACCAGTACACCGCCCGATTGGGCAGCGGTCGACCGGACCGAGGCATGCTAGAATTGCACACCTCGGTCAGAGACTCCCTCAGGTGTCCCGCCACGGTGTCCACGTCCAAGCCAGCGGAAGGCGGCGAAAGCCAGTCCTGGATAAACGCCGCCTCCGCCGCCGCCTTCCTGTCCAGGCGTGTGAGAGCCCACCGTGGGAACGCTGACCGCCCCGAGAGGGGCCGCGTCTCTCCGGGGCCACCGGTGGAGATGTCGAACCGCACGTAGCGGTGGTCAGACATGGTCTCCACCAGATCCACTCACCAGTTCAGCACGCGCGCGGCCAACGCAGGGGTGGCAAAAGTGACGTCCACTATCGAGCCACCCTGCCGCCGCACGCATGTCTGGACGTTTCCTCTGTTGAGGAGAGAGAGCCCAGAGTAGGCTGCCCACATCTCCACTGCCCGCCCGCGAGGGTCAGTGGCCGGGTTGCCCCAGGTCACCGACTTGGCATTCAGGTCTCCCAATACGGAGACCTGACGCGGCGCCACCCTGCCGACCACGGGGGCCAGGGCTCCGAGATAGTTCTCGAAGTCCTGGAGAGAGCGGTTTGGGGAGAAATAGACGCCCACGAGGGCTACCTCTCCCCACGCGGCGGCCACGTATCCCGGTCCCCTCTCTAATAGCGAGAGGGGAGGGGAGTCTGTGGAGGACCGCGCCGCTAGTGCCACCAAGCCGTCTTCGTCACCCAGCCAACTGCCGGGGATCGAGTAGGGCTCGGCGACCACCGCTACGTTCACCGACCACTCAGCCATGGCCTGCACCAGCAGGTCCTGGGCCGCTCTGCAATGGTTGATGTTCGCCTGGAGGATGTGACTGCCTATCTGACCTCCACAACCCAGTTACTGGGTAATACGATACCCCTTGGTAAGACTGGTTGTCAGACTTTCGGGCTTCTGACTACCCGTTGACTGGTAGAGAATGCCTAAGGCATTAAGTCCGTCTTTGTACCTTTTGTGCGAGAAGTTTAAATAAATAAATAGATAGGTTTTTCTACCTCCAGTATGCCAAAACTGTTGATGGATAGGTAATTGGGTTCGGCCGTTAATGAAGTTACACAAACCTTCTTTAGTGTAGTACAAGCTTCCGCCTAGTTATCTATTTAATCAAACCTCCGTTTTCGTCATTTTTTGTTTCAATTTTAGCGTATGGCACAAGCAAGAAACTTGCATCGTATAAATGAGGCCTTAACCTTGTCAAATCTCTCTCTTTCTGGTTGACAAACCATTACGAAAATCCCACTCAAAAACCTTTCCAAATACTTTACCAAAATATTTTACTTTACTAAATAGAGCAGCTGAGTAAACTCAGTCGTCGTACCACCCAATTTTCTCATCATAAAAACAGAGCAATGGTCACAACACCAAACTTCCGACAGCAAACTTGGCAAAAACAGGCCAACTAGCAACAACGTCGTCAGAAACGACAATTTCTTCATATTATCATTTCGTGAAGCTTGGGTTTTCTTCGGAAAGCTGTTCCGTCATATTATAACGGCCATCATAAAAGCTGTCATGACCGCAGTAGCTGACATTCATTGTCAAAAAATGCTCTGTATTAATTTTCAACCCTTCTTGTGTGGCCATTCACCGCTTTCAAGAAACAAAAACTCAAAGGTCACCTGCAGTCTCCCAATAAAAAGTCACCCATTTATCTAACTAATTTTGATCTTACAACTTGGTGTTAATACACTGACACACACATACACTCACATAAATTTACGCCTTCTTCCCATGTGGTTAGACAGAAAGTACAGAACGCCACCTGCTACGACCCTTATCTGCCCTTATCTGTCGGTCGGGTATCTGTCTCGTTTACTTTCATACAACTCGAGACAAGGAGGGACTTAGCTGTAACCACATATGTTTTTAAACTATTACGTGGTAAGACCTATAATTCCGGTGTTTTGAAGGAGATTTGTCTGAATGTGCCTGACAATTACGTATCGCGGCGCCAGAAACCACGGTTACTAGCAGTGGCACATGCACGAACCAACTTGCTCAGCAAAGCGCCACTGACGCGCGCCTTACACGCACTGAATGACGCGGCTGACAAGATCGATTTATTTTCATGCTCTCTGAATGAATTCACAAAAATAATGTTATATGTGTTTTGTTATAGTTAGTTATTTAATATAGTCTAATTAAGGACCACGCTACCGCATTAGGAACTTCCTGTAATGGTAGCAGTGTTTGTGATAAATAAATAAATATCTGGTCATAAACGCAAGCTGGTTACGAGTACGACGCACCTGACCTTTTTGCAGAACATCACCAGTAAGTTGACTATATATCCTTCAAGGGCGTCCTCTCCCGGCGTTTCCATTCGCATCTGCCTTGTAAAGTACCTTTTGTCAGGCGAAATTCATTCATTCTCTCAATATGACGAAACCATCTAAGCATACTCTCTTCAATTTTACACTGATGGATACTCAGAAAATCTGATAAAAGTTTATAACACATAAATCATAAAGAAACGCCTTTATGTCTTGAAGGTCTGAACCTTCAGGACATAAAGCTTTGTGCCTGCCTAGGCAGAGGCACACCTGAAGAGATGTATAATTACCACAACTTCTCACAGGTTACGTAATAATGGACTGTCCAGTCCATGACACTATTAAGAACTAGCGTAATATGTTAAGGCGCGGCAAGAAGCAATTTTTTACAATTTTTCATTTTTTTTTTGCAATTCTTGAATAGCTCATCACCACCAATAAAAGTTATTTTGCGGTTTTAATAAAAATTTAAAACTAAATTCACGGCTCAGTGGAATTTTTAAGTAATTCTTACTTAAAACATGATACTTAGTTCATAGTTATCATTACATAAAATATGATACCTACCTCGTTTACGATCAATTTTTTTAGAATCATGCGACGAAAAATATTTTACTGTGCTCTGTTTTACGGTTGATTTATGATGATACTATTTTATTTTTATGAAATATATTTGAATAAGTCTTTTATTTGAACAATTTTTTTTCTCAATTTTAGGGTTTGTACCCAAAGGGTAAAACGGGACCCTATTACTAAGACTCCGCTGTCCAGCCGTTCGTCCGTCCGTCCGTCTGTCACCAGGCTGTATCTCATGAACCGTGATAGTTAGACAGTTGAAATTTTCACAGATGATGTATTTCTGTTGCCGCTATAACAACAAATACTAAAAAACAGAATAACATAAATATTTAAAGGGGTCCCATACAACAAACGTGATTTTTTATAGATAATGGTACGGAACCCTTCGTGTAAGAATCCGACTCGCACTTGACCGGTTTTTCTGACTTGTAATATGTCAAAATATGTTAAAAGCTGAGTGTTTCACGGTGTCCTATATTTGGGCAGTGCCTTAAACTACGGTTTCCTGGAAGAGAGGTGAACCACATATCAGTTGACTTTACGGTGTCAAAAAACGCTCTCAAAAACACATCAACCTACTTTCATAAATAACGTTTCAGTGACGTGTTTCCCCGGTAAATAGCCAACGCTATGTAGCGCCCAGCGCTCTTCTACGTAACCGAAACTTAAGTAACATAATTATAAAAACAAACGTAAATTTGAGTAAACACACAATCATACCACTCAATTCTCTCATGATAAAAACTGCACAACGGTCAAAACAGCAATCTTCTGTCAGTAAATGTTCTATGAACTAGCTAACAAGCAACTTCCTCGTCGTAGCGCCACGAATTCAATTTGGCAAGGAATTAGCTCACAAAGTTCCGAGTAGCCGTATGTTAGCCGGCTCGGATTGTGATTAGAGTTCCGGCAATTTTTTGGCTATTGGTTATGAAGGACGGATTTTGGGATTTCGGATGGGTAATTGGAATTTGAGTTGGGCTTGTGTTTTGGTCCTGAAATTTTTTTTAAGCATTTGTTATAGGTTTACCAAGCGTATTACTAAAATACTGGTATTCAGCTGTATTTATTTATTTGAACTTTTCGCACACAAAAAGGTAGGTACAAAGGCGGACGTAATGCCTTAGGCATTCTCTACCAGTCAACCAAGGGTGGTGGAGAGATAAGATGGCAGGTGCTTTGGTTGAGCCGAACAATGATTAAAAAAAAAAAAACTATTAAAATTGTAAAAATTATCAATGAAAAAACGTATGCATTCGGTTTGACTGGAAGCCGACACCAACATAGTTGGGAAAAGGCTAGGCAGATGACGTTTGCCAGGCTTATTAGGTACTAAACTTGTGCTGTCTAGAGGAACTAACTAAATGGACGAATAAAGCAAAAAAAAAAAAAAATCTTCTGTTTTTTGTTCACTTAGGCGTCAAAGTACTCGTACGCATCGCTATCATCCGGAAACATGCCCAGAAGACTGGCATTGCCGATATTACCACGATGAAGGAGGTTCCTCTCTCTGGAGCCCTGACCGCCGGTAGCTTGGACCCTGTTCCTGATACCGGTGGCCTACTATTTTTTTTATATTTTTAAATATTTTATTTTTTTTATCTTTTTGTTTATAAAAATATTTTAAAATGTAATTTATGAGTATTTAAATTAAATAAAGGAATAATAATAGGTAATAAATTTATTTGCCACAAAAAGTACAGGTGGGAACCTAGGTGATTCATTAAGGCTCCCGCAGACAAGCGCGACGAGACAGCGCGACGCGACACTGGTCAACAACTTCTATGAAAACTTCGTGGAATTTGTTCTACCAGAATCGTGTCGCACCGTCGCGTCGCGCTTATCTGCGGGAGCCCTTATGAAATAGGTACCTACTGTATATTGTATACATCTGCTTCTATGTTAAAATATGTACTAAAGTATTATAAGCCTGCCTCTTAAACTATTATAGGTAAACCTGTATCTTAAGAGAAAATGCTATTTCTTTAACCAAAGAACAACCCAGCCCTCTGGACACCTGAAGCGTCGAACAGTCGGCGAGAAATGTCCTTTAAAAGGTGACGTGCACTGGGGCCCCACGAACCGAGTGGCTCAAAACAGTAGTAACCCATAAGGTTACAGTATTGTCGGTGGTTGGGGGTCTCAGCAGTCGCAGTAGCGTCGTCAGCACAACCAGCCGTGCTTGGAACATGAGACGGCGTAAGGGTATCGACACACGTTGCGTCCCACACCAGAGGCCTACCCACCTTCCAAGCCAACAATGTCATGCCATCTAGTCTCTTCCCATCGTTATGTACCAAGTGGTTTGGTTCTAATACCGCTGTTACGTCGGCTAGGGTAAGGGCTTGACGAATAATATCGTTGATGCTGGCGTGCCGTGCTGTGCGACCTGCGTTCCTGTAGCAGGATAACAGTGCCCGAGACTGCTGTCTCTATTTGTAAAATAACATTGTTTCATAGATAAAAGTATCTATGAAATGATAGATATGTTGTATATATGATAGTTTTCAGGCTGTACAAAGGCTGAATGCCCAAGGGTTCTCAGCCTTTGTACAGCTTGAAAACTTTCATTCTCAAGCTTTATTCTTTTCTAAAGTTGCCTTACATAAAATGTAATAGGGAGTGAGCCTATTCCCTTTACTTACATGTCTTTGTGATGCATGGTCTTTCTTTATCCGATCCTTATAATAAACGATAAAATACGCAAGTAATATAGCATTCAAAATATCCATTATGTACATTACAAAATATAAAACGACCTGTGCGCAATACCAATAATGACTTCTTCTAAAAACACTTTCAAAAGCAAAAATATACTACAACACATGAGGGCTATTCCCATCTCAGCTGCAAACGTTTGTCTCAGTTATTTATTATTATTGTTCGATATAAGACGTCAAAGTTTCGCATACAGAGTACCTCATTTCATAACTGGATGGCAACTATTACCTAAGTGGAGTGTAAGTTGTGAGTGCCTGCGATTTATTGGGACTTGAAGTATGTTAGTATCGTCGAGACTTGGGTTTTGTTATGGCTGAGACTGAAGATGGTTTTGTGTGTCGTGAGTGCGAGTATTTATCAAAAAGTGTATCCTAAGGCTGCCTTCTAACCAAAAGCGATTGTCGCGTTCATACGTCACTTTTTGTTCGGTGAACTACGCTACCAACATTCCTGACTGGTTAAAGTCATATCATTTATTTCAAATAGGCACATTTGAACGTCACAATTTACAGGAAAATAGAATTGATTCTAGTTGCCCCTTCAAAAAGGGGAGGTTTTTTATGGAGAAGAATGGGCAAGAAACTCCATAGTTTTGTGCCAAACATGGGCTATTATTAGTGGGACACGAGAAAAGAAAATCGCTAATATCGTATGCCTTGGATCAAAAAACGTGGGAAATTTATCGAAACGGTTATAGGTGCCTTGTTCCTTGAAAAGTTACGGAAGAAATATTCTGATTTGTTTGTTTCGGTTTGTAAACGTAAATATTTTGTTTTGGCAAAAAATTGATATATTTGCAACACCGACATGCTTTCCAATTTAAATTTTTAGAGCATATTTTTCAGATGCCTGGGGAAATGCAAAAGATACAATAGCTGTATTGAATCGCATTGTTAATGGTGCACAGTACTTCCATTTTATTTTATTTGTTTAGGAAATCTAGGTTCTAACACTTAAATAAAACGAGTTATGGCCTTTTTATAACTGTATGTATTATTACTAGCCAATTAAAAGTCACTAGGAAGGTTATACGTCCGTCTTTACTAAAGTGCAAACAACAAGAAAAATAATATTAAAGTTGTGGTTAGTAGGGATTTTTTTTTTATATTAGTACCCACGATATATCGATTATTACAGAATCGATTAAAGATTGATTTTTGTAAATAAATAAATCAACAATTTTCTTTATTCTATTTCCTTCTATTTTAACTAATTCCTTGACTGTAGAGGGATTTAATTTAAATAATTTATTTGAAATATTCATATAAAAGGCACTTTTGAACGTCAACATTTACAAGACAAAAGAAACGATTTTAGTTGTTCCCTCTTAAAAGTAGTTTCATATGGTAAGAATGGGCAAGAAACTCCAGTTTCGCTTTTAAAATGTTTTACAATATTTTGTATACATTCATTCATGTGAAGACGATGTACCTAGAATAAAATATACCACAATAGGGATTATTTACTTGCACTTATTTTTCCTCGACTACGTATCGCCAATATTTGGAATGAAAATAACAGCTCGAAAAGTGACATGCGCCCGCTATGTGGAAAAGGAAAGAGTTTGAAAATTGCTTAAAATCTTTACTCCTTGAACGTAGATAGGTAAGACAACGCCTTTATTCCACGAAGTGGCAATAGAAACAGAATAGGTAAGTTCGCATTTTTCGCCAGATGTTCGAAGTCCCATAAAAAGGGTAAATTATTAATCACATGCTAATTGAGAATTTAAGAATAATCCTTTTTTTATCCGTTTTGGTGGGAAATTATCAAATAACTTCGCTCAGGGCGAAGCGGGAGGGCGTGTCAGACTTTTACTGACTAAAACTCACCCGTGTTCCTTCAGTTGCCTGTGCCAGGGGCCACGGTAACTCTTTCGAACAACCCGCGACCCTGGCAGGGATCGGCCTTAGCGGACCCTCTCAATTAATGCTGACATCTCTTTGAGGCGCGCGTGGAACACGATGTCGACACGGAGCTGGTCCTTACCGGACGGCGAACTGTCCATTGCTCACCGTCCGCAAGCCCGCGCCTACAGTGGCCGGGAATCGGCTCCTGACTCCCGACGCCCAGGGCGTTTCCTGCGGCCACTAGGGGCGTGAGGGCGCAAATGTTGCTTAAGAATAATCCTCAAATATTAATCATAATTACTCCATTGCTTACTTGGTACTGTACTTCTTAATTATTAATCTCAGGATCAGTAGATCAACTGGTTTGGGTTATAAAGTCTTGCAAAGATTAATGGTACAATTTAACAGCACGTCTACACTATGAATTTGACAATGACAACACAATAGCAGTAAGGCTACTTGGACGCGAGGTGGATATCGATCGAATATCAACTCTAAACAAATATCATTTAGCATCATTCTAAGATCAGTTTGTAGGTATAGCGTTTTTCCAACTATTTTGGGGTCGGCTCGCAGTCTAACCAAATGTAGCTGGATACCAGTATTTTACATGGAGCAGAGCTAGCAGTGGTAGCAGTGGTAGTCGTAACTGAGTTGTCGATTTCAGATAGGCAGTAGCCTATCTTACTCCTTGGCAAGACTGGTTGTCAGACTTTCGTGCTTCTGAATACACGTTACAGCTGTCAACGATGACAACGGGAAGTGAATGAATGACAACCGGGACCAACTGCTCAACATACTTTTCAAGGAACGAAGGGGACTTGATATGTGTTACTATGGTCACCCATCAAAAAACAGACCGCGGCAAGTGTAGCTTAACGTTCTATAGACCCCGGCTGTTATTATATTCATCATCTGCCTAGCCTTTTCCCAACTGTGTTGGGGTCGGCTTCCAGTCTAACCGGATGCAGCTGAATACCAGTATTTTACATGAAGCGACTGCCTATCTGACCTCCACAACCCAGTTACTGGGTAATACGATACCCCTAGGTAAGACTGGTTGTCAGACTTTCGGGCTTCTGACTACCCGTAACGACTGTCAAAGATCTACGAATGACAGCCGGGACCAACGGCTTAACGTGCTTTCCGAGGCACGGAGGGGTCTCGGTATGTAAAGATGGTCACCCATCCACAGACCAACCGCGGCAAGCGTAGCTTAACCTGATCGATCGACCTGTGCGGCTGTTATTATTTAGCCACGGGCCCCTCTCCCGGCTGTTATTATATTGCCAGTCGAATATCGAGTAGATATTAATTTAGCGTTATTCTAAAATACAACCCTATTTTATTTAATCGTTACCAAAATCCCCATAGCTCAAAAATTCACCGTCACTTATCACGTTCTTCCATAAAAAAAAGCTCGTAATCTTACGACCATCGTGTTTTCTAACACCTCTTGTATAACGATTGTATGTCAGCACTTCTCTTAACCGACTCGTAAAAGAAACGGCGTCGTAAATATTATGCTGTGTACTTAAAATCGACAGCTGCCGAAATATTACAGCTTGGATGATCGAAAGATAAGAGATAGATTGTTATTGATGCTGTTTTTCAATCTTGTTTATTCGACACTAGCGACCCGCCCCGGCTTCGCACGGGTGCAATGGAGAAACACTGATAATTTTAGAGCCATTATTTCCCGTAAAAAGTAAACGATAAAAAATGGTTATTGTGGGTTATCCCTAAGAGATAGACATATACCATCGCAGACTTTTTGTAGACCTTTTTAAGGTGTACAATACTGTAGTACATTATTTTGATCTATCTCGACGGGTTCAGCCAGCGTTTACAATGTAAGCGCAAAAAAATGTGTTTATTTACGACATCACATTAGAAACCTCTAAAATTATCAGTGTTCCTCTACTATATTATGGATGTATTATACATATAAACCTTCCTCTTGAATCATTCTATCTATTAAAAAAAAGTTTTGTTGTTTGCGGAGTTTTAAAGATCTAAGCATATATAGGGACAGACAGACAGGGAAGCGACTTTGTTTTATACTATGTAGTGATAGTGAAGAGATAATCATTCCGAGATTGTTATATAGGCGTGTTTGTTGTTGTATGAATGTTTTGTTGGCGTGTGCTAGCTGACACATATGGTAAATATTTTTGCCTGCCCCGTTGGTCTCATGGTTGCAAACACGACTGCTGAGCGTGGGGTCCTGGGTTCGATTCCCATGTCGGACTGTGTTATTGGGTTTTGAGTAACAGCCGGGAGTTTGGAAGTTGCGTGCCTCGAAAAGCACGTAAAGCCGTTGGTCCTGCGTCTGATCTCTCCTCGCTCGTGTCAAATTGCCGTCCCATCGGACTATGAGAGTAAAGGAACAGAGATAGATAAAATAATGGAATCTGAAGTTTGCAATTAATATGAACTTAATAATAAGTCGTTGGTGTGTCACTAAATAAATAAACATTTGATACCTAGCAACTTGCCTACACTATACCTTAAAAAAATACATTAAAAATAAAAACACCTATTTAAATGCTCTGTTATTTCCACAGACAGCACCAGAATATGAAACAAACTAAATGAAATATCTAAAGAAGCACATTTAATGATCATAAAACTTTATTGTGAATTTCAAAAGAGGCGTTGTTGCGCGATTTTTATTTGAAATAAAAAAAAAAACTGTCTGGCAAACGAAAAAGTTTTAATTTTCCGTTTCGGGTCCTTCGCCTCTAATTAAGAACTATAATAGTTAACGCAGCCGCTTGTCTTTAAATCTGTTTTGAAATGGTGTTTTTATAGTATTGTCTAGCTGAAAAACTTATTTTAAATGTATCTTAACTTTTGGATATCATGCTGTTTGGGTGTGAATATGACTGTTGGGCGTATTGCCAAAGAATTACTGGTTTAGATATGTTTATATCCAAATTCACGTATCAAAGTCACGTACGCAGTGCTAGACGTACCAAAATGATACATAATTGTTTGTATAAAAATAATTAATATAAATTTAATTATACAACGTGTAACGTTAAATGCGCAAAACCTCAGACACCCCAACTGATTTTTAATTCAATTGACCTATTTCAGAGAGAAAATAAGTCATAAAAAAATTGTAAAGGTTTTATGTGCTGTTTTAGTTTTACTGGCCATTCTGCTCGTTTCTTGCGTCTGCGACGACGCTTTACCAAGGGAGGAGTCGTCACCGGGCCGCTGCGCCGCGCTGACATTGGCTTGCTTG
Source organism: Eremobia ochroleuca (assembly GCA_949629135.1). Taxonomy (NCBI): domain Eukaryota; kingdom Metazoa; phylum Arthropoda; class Insecta; order Lepidoptera; family Noctuidae; genus Eremobia; species Eremobia ochroleuca. The sequence goes on along the minus strand of OX451403.1, from coordinate 15,938,454 downwards.
ACCTATTAATAAATAGACACGGCAACGTTTTTAATGAAGATTTTTTGAAAAATGTGACCTATATTAAAAAGTGGTTCAATTAATTCTGCTCGTTATTCTGATCAAACTACTTTCAGGTTTTGCGCATTTAACGTTACACGTTGTATATATTTATTTTTTTGTATATACATAACAGTTAAAAGGCTACAAAAAACTAAACCGGGTGTCAGGAACATCAACGCGCAAATTTTAACTATGAACTCAGCACATAATTATAGGCCTCCTAGCGTAGAAATTTTTCGCCGGTAATCGATAAATACTCGCGGAAAAAAGACGGTTCAACCACAAGCTGTATTACGTACTAACACACACAGCTTTAAAGGTTAAATCCTAGCTGTTTATTTCCCTAGGCATGTTGATAAATATTGTATACGTGGCCTGTGCAACTCACTCGCGTCCCCACGGAGTTTGGTTAACAATAACTAACAGATCTGCACACGTTTCTTTACAAGAATTGTATTAGATTTCATAGTGTCGAAAGAACATGAACATGACGTGAACATGAACAGCATCTGAATTGCGTAACACACTATTACTCTCAATTTGAATCATTTTGAAGCATATTGCTAATCCATTGCTCAATCTGTTCGAAAAATGTGTCTGCTCAACAACGTAAATAGCGCAATGAATGTTGTTGAACTGTCAAAATGAAACCTATTGCTACTGATAGTGTGTTACGCAAATTACCCTGCAGGGGTAGTGACTTGGTAAAAAATCCGTTTGGTTGCGTACAATATGTAATGTAATGTGTAACAACGTTACGAAACCAATCAGCTGTTCTGTAATAGTACATTATGATATAAGTGCGGTAAGTTGAAAATTACAGCTGAGGCGATATTGCTAGCCCGAGCCGTAGGTGAGGGCTATAAGAAGGCAGAGGCTGTAATTATCAAACCGCACGTATGTCATACGACGTTTTATAACACATTTGTGAGGAAATAAATAAAATAATAATTTTTAATAATAATAATTTTTACTTTTTCACAAATTAGCGATGCGCGCGCATCAGCGTCTTTTGTTTATGGCAAAGGCACAAAAAACAGCCAGTATTACTAATAAAGTAAATTAATACTTTTGTGTTCTTGTTACAGATAAACGGTTGTAATTAATTGTCAAAATTAATTAAATTAAAGAATTAAATGTTTATTTATTATATTTTATCTCCCAAAGTTAATTTTATTAATAAAATGTTGACCACTTTTCTGACATAAAAACTCTTTGCTAAGATTTAAAAAAGTACCGTTCGTTTTAGACGGAGCATCTTGATAAACCGTGCGCTTTACATTACAATTACGCACAAGTACGTAATGAGATACATTACGATATTGAAATTGGTGCAATACGGGACCTTTTACGAGCAAATGTGTTATAAAATAAAGTTATCTAGTTATTTTATTTATGTACAGACGCCAACACGTCAAGCTACTAGAATATGTCAAGTTTTTTAAATACATTTTCAACTTTATTTTTCAAGCATAAGGTTCAAAGTTGATTGGGAAAAATTGACAGATTCGGGTAGCTTGATGTGCTGGCGTCTGTACTAGCTGCGCCCCGCGTCTTCATCCACATAAATATGGATTCCGAAGGAATATTCGTATAAAAAAAATCTTATGTCTTAATCCAGTTCATGATCTACCCATGTGCCAAATTTCATCCTTTCTTAGCGTCAAAAAATCAAAAATATCAAATCTTTTCTTTTTATGCAGATTTAAGCTGTTTGGAAAACTTACATCTAAACAAAACTGAATACAAATTTGTAAATGTATTTACTCGTATCAGCAAAATATCTACAAATCTTACTTATAAACACAGAACGGTGAACAACACATCTCTCCACACAAAAAAGAGTACCTAAGTCAAAGCTAAACTAAAAGAAAGATTTGTCACCCCTTTACACTTAACTAATCGTCTACGCGATTTAATTGCCAACAATGTAAACAAATATGAGCTTATAGAAAAATAACTTTAATGGCTACAAAATAAAGTTCAGTTTACGCAACAACTTCAAATATTTTTATAACTTTTGTAAATAGTGCTAGTCACTCTGAAATCAACTTAATGACCATTAAAATAAAGTGGATATTGATTTAACTAGAAATAACATCAATTTGAAACAAAAAATGATGCCACAAAAGGTATGGAAGCATCTAGCTTCCATCTTCTGTAGATAGTACCTATTACATTTCATCTTCTTCAGTGCACGTTATACTAATCATCATTCCATTTGTCAATCGTTGCATAACGGCTCTATCTTATTCGACCAATAATAAAAGAGAGTTGCGTTCCATTCGCTAGGGCTTCCTGGATATCCAGATATCGAGGACGTTCTATTGAAATGTATCCTTTGCCATTTCATTCGATTGTATGTCCAATCTAATTTTCTACGAACAAATTCAATTCCGCAATGTTTTTTTTTTAATAAATGTTCATCATCATCATCTGTCTAGTAGTGTAGTAATAATTTGACTAATGGATTTCATAAGTCACACGTATCGTAATGTAATAATTTGGGATACGCACAGGAAACACAAACAGTAAAAAAGGAGCATTTAAAACTAACAAAGTTACATTAAAAACCACAAAAAAAAATACATCATCAGCCTAGCCTTGTCCCAACTATGTTGGGGTCGGCTTCCAGTTTAACCGGGTGCAGCTGAATACCAGTATTTTACATGGAGCGACTGTCTATCTGACCTCCACAACCCAGTTACTGGGTAATACGATACCCCTTCGTAAGACTGGTTGTCAGACTTTTGGACTAATGACGACCTGTAACGACTGTCAAAGATCCACGAATGACAGCCGAGACCAACGGCTTAACGTGCTTTCCGAGGCACGGAGGGGTCTTGGTATGTGAAGATGGTCACCCATCCACGGACCAACCGCGGCAAGCGTAGCCCGTGTGGCTGTTATTATTTAGCCACAAGCCCCCCTTTTTTTAATAAATACTGAAAAGTGAAAAATAGTCGAACATACCTCACACCAATTCGAATGCCACTACTTGCTATGAAAACAACAGTGGCAGGAAGTTTTATAACATCATCAACGTACACAAGGTGGATTAGATAGGTTACTATCATTCAAGGTAACTCAAAGACCGCGCAAGCTTCCTCCATCAAATGAAAAATGGAATTCCAAAATCGGTCTACAATAATTGCTGAAAGCACATTTTAAAAAATTAACGCACGAACATAGAAGCTCCTCTTTTTTTAAAAAGTTTGTTAAAAAAGCGAACGAGCCTGATGAAAACTGCATACAAAAAACAATAATTTGCAACACCAATCCCATACAAAGGTCTACCGTTTAAAACTAACATTCAATAGAACCTTAACCCGTTGCCCACAATAACTCAAAGTCTCTTGTAACCAAGAAATTAACTACTAACAGCCTCGGTACAAAATGGCCGCCGAGTTCCTTTATAGTTGCCTCTCAAAAGAGTCCAGACGGTCGCCTTTCAGAACGGTTCATTTTACCCCGCGACCGTCGGCGACATGTTGAAAGACCTAAAATTACGCGGCAAGCTACCGCTTTGGTGCCTTTATTTTCTTTTTTTTTAAAGGATGTATATTGTATGGTGTAGTGGCTTAAGGTTGTTGCAATGTAACGTGTTTTGGTGAAGATCGAAATTTTCTTTACGTGGAAACAGATTAAAGTGTTTAAAAGAAACTTTCAGTTTTCCTATTTGAGTTTTAAAATGATTTTATGCTTTGTGCAGTTAAAAAACAAAGCGAAATTGTTGCAAAAACACAAAAACATGTTGCAAGAAAATAAAAGTAACTGCTAACAAATGTTGCACTTACAGCTATACTTTTGTTTACTTTGGATTTTTTAGGCTAACTTAACTTGGATAACTACTGAAAATATTATAATGTAAAATAATATATCATTAAACATTTATCAGACGGTTTGCCCAAGAGTGAGACAGCACAGGCTATAAAAAAAAAACTTTTATTTCGACCAACAAAGGATCATACGAGCAAATAAAATTAAAAAGCATACAATTGATCTAGAAATAAAACATCAGACTACAAATATTACATATATTATTACAAACTTCGGTTGCTCAGTACATGAACCGTACAAGAATGGTTCAGTATTGCTATTCTGTAAAAATCTCACCGTGGTAACTTGGGTGAAGTGAGCTTAAAGTGAGCAGTCATTGGTGTTAATCCCTAGCATCAGATGGAATGACAGCTCACTTCACTTTACTTCTCACCGTGAGATTCTAACAGAATCGACCGGCTGGTATGTACTGACCATTAAACCTCTGGGCGAATGCATTCAGATTGCCACTGGTAAATTCATGGTTGTTTTTACTCCAATAATCATAAATAGAAACATATTACATAATCTGCGTTTGCAATTAACTTGCCAAATATGTAAACAAATATGAGTTATTGGAAAAATAGCTTTAATTCCTACTCTGTAAAGTTCAGTTTACGCTACAACTTTAAATAAAATTTAAGACTTTTTAAATAATGCTTGTCACTCTGAAATCAACTTAATTACTACTGATATAAAGTTGACATTTGTTTAAATTGAAATAACAAATTGGAAACAAAGAAGAAGGGGCACAGTCCATACAAAATTAATCCACGTCCTACAGCAAAGAGAAGTATCTCGAAATAATGATAAAATTGACTATATAAAGATGGCATGCTTCCGAACGCCATCCTTGCAGTCTAACATATGTATAAAAAAATTGCTATGAAAATTCGTTCAGGGTTAGTGTTACAGGCTGCTTACAGGTTGCTACTGAGAAATATCTTATGGAAAAAGTCCAATAACACTTTGCCCAACCCGGGGATCGAACTCAGGACCTCATGCTCAGCAGTAGCCCTTGCGACCACTAGAACAACGAGCCAGTCATAAATAGAATTCCCCCTAAATAGAAAAAATAACCAAAAGCTATAGTTTTTGCATCCATTGCAGAATTTATTTGCTATCCCTAAGGGGAAGCGGTTCCCATTGAAAATAAAATGATTTATTTTATCAGCACCTCCCAATGTATTATGTTCTGTTTTGCACGCAACGTGTTGGGGCGGTAATGTTTTTTACCTTTCCTCTTTCATTTCGTCATGAACATTTTTCAACCACATTCATCATGCCTGAATTTATCGAAAGGCATGCTGAAGAGGTGTAGGTATACGAGTAGTACATCGACATTGAGCTAATAATAATAATAAATAATAATATTCCACAACTTTCACACAACGCCATCTAGTTCCAAACTAAGCAGAGCTTGTGCTATGGGTACTAGACAACTGATAAACATACATATATATTTCTAAATACATACATATTATAGATAAATTACACCCAGACACAGAACAAATGATCGTGCTCATCACACAGACATTTGTCCTGGGTGGGAATCGAACCCACGACCTTGTGTATAGCAGTCAGGGCCACTGACCACTAGACTAACAGGCCTGTCAAATAATTTTAGCAAGAAAGAAAGAAAAGAAAGAAAAAGAATATTGTGCAGAAACAAAACGCACGTCACATAAAAAAAGACATCAAATATACACATACAACGTAGTCAAAAGCCTCGTACTCAAGTATATAAAATGTTAACTTCTTTTTTCTTTTGCCAATTCCCACGCTCCTGTGCGAGCCTCATTCAGGTTCTACCCGCAATGGCAGTAAGTACCAAACCAGAACCAAAAACAAGCTTTCCACAAAAAAAAAAACCGCCGCGCTCTATTTACCAAAAATACTTCATCACTTCATAAAACTTTGTCACCCCCCCCCCCCCCCCATAGGAACACCTCAGATACTCTTCTTTGCCAAACAGTTGGGTTAATGGACCTGTGATGAAAGAACTCCAAAGATATGTGCTACAATTTCCTGTAAGTTATTGAATGTTGCGTAATCTTCACCTTTGTAGTACAGTGTGGTAGCGAAGCGATGGATTAGAATCGATATTTTATATTATCGGAGCCAATATCTTGTTAATTTTACTAACTGTCTATTTGGTTTATTGATCGTCACTGCAGATTTGGATTCCAGCACCCTAATTGCGTAATACACTTATTTCGTAAATCACAATCTGAATAATTTTGAAGGATATTGCTAATCCGAGGACGCTTGGATCAAAATATTATCTATAACTTATATTAAACTTAAATTGCTTTTTTGGCACATTATGACAATTTATTTTTATACTTTTTAGAATTTTTGTTTGTGTCGGGGGTTTTTAAATTCTTAATTGTGGACAAACTCTATAAGCTCCATTTTCAAAACCTTGAAATTATAATTATTGTTCAAAGCATAATGTACAGACGCCAGCACATCAAGCTACTACAATCTGTCAAATTTATTTAATAGATTTTGAACTTTATTGCTAAAGCGTAAGGTTCACAGTTGTTTGGGCAAATTTGACAGTTTCGGGTAGCTTTATGTGCTGGCATCTGTACCTACAACTCCTACAACTCCGTATAAACCACAGCTTCGCTTGCTATCGCGTAGCTTCCACTCCACAAATACTTTATTATCAATCAAGGCGTTTCTTTGGTGGTCGCTAGGGGAGCGCTGTTCCCATTGAAAGTAAAATGATTTATTTTATCTGCAACTCCCAATATTATTACTTACTGTGTTGTGTGGGATATTTTTGAAAACGGTCCTGGAAATATTCTTCTGAGTTATTTTTTTTTCACACCTTGAATTTGATTTAGATCTTGAATGGAATTTTAAAGATAAACTAAGAAGGAGACATTGGTAATGCTAGCAAACCTAATCAAGGCTCATTGCTAGGGAAAAATATTACAAATAATTTAACGATAAATTAGGTATGTTTTGACTGGAACCTCCTTTAAATTGGGAACGGCAGCATGGTTTTTAGCATTTTTATTTTTTTAAACTGACATACGCTCGAATTAAAATGCCTCTAACAGCGGGGTAGTTACGTAACACACTAACAGTACAAATGGCTTTAATTTTGACAGTTCAACAACATTCATTGCGATATTTACGTTGTTGAGCACACAAATTTTTCGAGCATATGAAGCAATGCGTTAGCAATATCCTTCAAAATGATTTAGATTGTGTTTGAAAGTGTGTTACGCAATTAGGGTCCTGCCGTGCGATTCTGTAACCATCTCACCGTGAAAGCTTGGGTGAAGTGAGCGTGAAGTGAGCTGTCATTCGCTAGGGATTAACACTATTAAGTGCTCACTACACTTATGATTTCACAGCGAGATTTTTACAGAATCAACCGACTGGTTTCTGCATTCCAATGCATTAACGACATAATTTCTAATAGTTTTCCTTCAGTCTGGAAATCAAACGTCCTAAGTCACACCACCAATGAAAACCTTTTCAATTAATAATAGTTTTTTTTTTTACTTTAGTTTTAAAGTCCAAATCATTCATTTAAAACTAAAGGCAAAAAGACTCAACGCGAACAAGACTCTTCATTAGAGTGACTAGCTTGACAAAACCTTATAAACCACTGACATTCAAAAACCAGCTTTACATTCAAGTAATTACAGTCAACATTCTCTTGTTTATTTATGCAACTATTTTCATGAAAATTCCAATGTGAATTTGAACTCTATTTTTATATGTGTGAGGTTGAAATTACGTTCTGTTTTCAGAACTATTGTCGAATTGTTCCTCATCTGTTTCTAGTAATTTATTGTGTCGTGTTTGTATGTTTGTTTAAACAGATCAGTCGTATTTATTTACATGTCTGATTTGTTGTTACTGGTTAGTAAATCAGCTGACATTGTGTGGTGTAAGGGTTGCTTTCAAAGTAAATAAACACATCGTTATGAATTGGTTTGTTATACAGGATGATTTTTTATACAATGCGCAAACTGTAACCTTGAATTTAGCATTAGATTTTAGGGTAGAATTCAATCGTCTGAAATTATAAAAAAAAAATTGTTCCATATATTTTGGCCGCGTAGGTATTGCACTTTTCTATGAAACACTTTTTTTATACATAAAAATATATACAGGGTTATTTTTAAAACACCAACAACCTCTTAAGAGGTCATTGTACTCATCATTATGAACAACTTTTACTATGGGACCAAACCTGAAATCGCGAAAAAAAATCAGCTGTTCCCTACATTTTGACGACTCGTACGAACATAAATGTAGGGAACAGCTGATTTTTTTTTTTTTGCGATTTCAGGTTTGGTCCCATAGTAAAAGTTGTTCATAATAATTAGTACAATGACGTCTTAAGCGGTTGTGGGTGTTTTACAAATAACCCTGTATATTTAATTCGATTATCACTGACTCATAATAGATATAATACACTCATACAGCCACATTACATATAAAACACTACCAATTCAATTCAATTCATGAAAATTTAATGTGACGTTTGTTTTGATAACCGACGAAATATTTCTACGCGAGGTCTAGAATCATATATTATACTGCCGATCGATTCTGTAAAAATCTCATCGTGAAATCATAAGTGAAGTGAGCACTTAATAGTGTGAATCCATAGCGAATGACAGCTCACTTCCCGTTTACTTCACCTACGTTCTCACGGTGCGATTTTTACAGAATAGCACTGCTGAATAAAATTCATGGTTGCAGTTTGCGCACTGGTTAAAAATGTATCATTTGTAGAAACAGAAACTCAAGGGATAGAGGGTAGTTTAATAAATAAAATACCTTAAAATAACGCAAATAGGTAAAGTAAAGACTGAAAACATTTTCAAGTATTTTCGACGGAACAAAGAGACGGTTTTAATAAACCGTTTCTTTGTCTCGTTTTTGGATTAATGTTAATACTTATACCAACGAAATCTATCTAATTATACTCATTCTTCTTCCAAACTCCGGGTCTAAGAAATCCCATACGGAAAAACCCAACAACACCTTTGCCCGACCTGGAAAACGAACTCAAGACCCCCTCAGCATCCAGGCTTGCAACTACAAGACCAACAGGGCAGTTTTAATAAAAAGATAGTTATAGGTTATAAAATTAAAAATATGAAACGAGGTTACAACCTCCATTTCCTAAATTCTTACAAAAAAAAAAACAACCAAAACTTAGGGTAACATATTTAGTTAGTTAAATTCCTCCATCCGGCCCAACTTGTTTGTATTGTAAGTGATATTAATTAACGTGACCTATTTTCGCAGCAAATAATCAAGTAGTCTTACATACATATATGGGGTATTGGGCGCAGGGATACTACTAAGGGTGTTGGAAAGTCACTTCGAAGTCACTCTAAAAATGACTGAAGAAAATCTGTAGGAACAGAAGTATAAATCCGCGTTTCATCATTATCTACGTTAGCCTGGTCTAGTATATTTCTCCAACGTAACCTATTATATTTACGGCTTTTTGTCTCCAATTTCTCACTCCAAGAGTTCCTAAATCTCTTATGTCTACGCCATTAAACCATCTGAGCTTGGGCCGCCCTTAACTTCTCCGGCCATCCGGCTTACTATCCAGTAAACGTTTGAGGTCTCGTCCATTCTTGCGACTAGTCCTGTCCATCGAAGTCGTCCTACTGTGATTGTTTTAATCACATCAGCACTTCAATTGCGTAACACACTATTACTCTAAATTTGAATAATTTTGAAGTATATTGCTAATCCATTGCTCCATATATTCGAAAAGTGTGTTTGCTCAACAACGTGAATAACGCAATGAACGTTGTTGAACTGTCAAAATGAAAGCCATTGCTACTGATAGTGTGTTACGCAATTACCCTGCAGGTTCGTCGTAGATCTCGTAGACACGGTTGTACCGCGCGCCGTTTTTGCTCGTTTTCCAGCACTGCGTCGAATATGCGCCTGAGGATTTTCTGTTCGAATACTAACAGAGATTTCTTTTCGTTTTTGCTTAGTACCCATGCGTTTACACCAAGGTATAAAACATGCATCCTACATGTTGTGTTACTAGATTCATTTATCGTTTAACACCTTAAACAATTTTTAAAGACTAGTTGTATACAAAATTTGTCTAAAAGGCGAACAAAATGGCTAACAAGACATATCCGAAACATCGTCAATACACGTATGATACATGTTTAATACACGAAATGTTTTTGACAAGTCTTATAAAATACTTGTCGCAAGCAATTCACAACTTGTAAGTATACAGGGTCAAATTACATAAGCTAGCGAAACTGTGCAGAAACAAAATGCGTTTTTTTCTTCGGGTTCAACAATTGCTTAGATGTTTTGTTACTTGACGTATGAGTTGAGAAAGTATTTTCTTTAGTTTTGTCGACTTGCAATATCGATACCATAACGTCAAGTTTACATAGTAAAAAGCTGACTTTTAAACTGATATTTCATGTGACTGACCTGACAGCAGTCAGTCAGCAGTCGATAACCTCACAAAAATTCGACAAATTAATATCCGTTTTGGTTTTATCGTGTTTAGATATCGATAGCCATCATGTCCGCGAAGTTTCGCTAGCTAATTCAATTTGACCCTGTACGATTATGGGTGTAATCGCGGGGTTAGAAGAAACTTCTCGTCTTAAGAAGATTTTACTGATCTAAACAGTGTAACATTATATGTCTTGCTTTTGTGGTCTGACAGCTCGAACAAACTTCATGTTCCAGACACATACAAACAGGTGCAAAATTCACAAATTAGTCGATTAGAAGTCGCTATAAATCGTTCTCAGTATCAATGGTAGCTTAGGTTTTCAATTTTGCTAGTCTCATAAGTTTTCATCTGTTAACGGAAAGGAGAGCCTTCATTTTCCACGAACAAACCAATTTTGTGTTCTATTCTCAGAATCCCTTCATAGCTCGCTCGCTTGCTACAGTTATTAAAGTTAGTAAAATTGTTGTTAGGTAAGTAAATTAGGGACAAATTGCTTACAAAATATTTATTGGGATCAATAAAGTAAGTCACGTACTCATCATCATTAGCATCCGCCTACAGCAGCTCACTGCTGGACATATTCCTCTCCCAGGATGCGCCACAACACTGTCCTCCACCTTCCGCATCCCATCTCTCCCAGCCACCTTCACAAGGTCGTCGGTCCATCTAGCTGGAGAGCGTCCCGAATTCGCGGCATGAATAAGTCACGACTTATTCACCCGTATTTTCGCGAACCACTAGTACCTCCAAAACAAATATTCGCCAGAAGAAGTTGGCGAATCAATTTGAAAGTTGAGCCCTGCGCGCACATTCGCGTAATTTAGTCGAACGCACACTTCTCTTTATTTACGCCTTACGTTACTCCTTCATTTACGCCTTACAGCTTACGTGACGACACGCGGGTTTTGTTTCTTAAGCGTTGTAAATTTATTTGTTTATTGAAATTTAATGAACTTTGTAACAGGCCGTTAATAAGACATGTTGGGGTTTAGAAAAATTTCGGGTCTGTCGAGTATTGTCTCTGCGAATTTTAGAGGGTCCTAATAGAATACCAGCACTGCGATAGCGTTATCCCTTTATAGGGCAGAAGATCCTGGCTTGTATTTGGACACTGCCCCTTCTCATGTATGAAATTGTGCAAAACATGATGCAATGCATAATGGCACTTTGCATTTGACACACAATTTTGCTCTTTTTTCCCAGAGCTTTACTGCTGCATTTGTCTAAAGTTTAGTTTAGCCGAGAAGATTCAAAATGTATGGTGTCCAATATATGGACAGATCCCCATAAAGGGTGATTTTTTGGCCTGTGACAGTTTGTCTTTCTTGTGATTTTTCTTTCTTTCCTTCTAATTTTATCTGCGTGACAGTGTATTTCTAAAACGCGATTTGACTGAGAAATTCCTAATAGTAAAATCTTTATCTAAATCTTTATTTAAATACAAACACAATACCTTAATTACAATATAACAATAAGCTAACATTAAAATATGTATATTATGTACAAGAATGTAAAAAAAAGGAAGTAGCTCATTTCGTCTAATACACAAAAAACTACTTCCATTATATTTCCTCAGCAAAAATTACGAACACCTCATTATTAAATTTCCACAATCCAATTACCGTAAGCCTCCCAATATGGTGGCTTTTGGGTTCGATTTTCTGAAAAATTCTCTGTCCACGGAAAAAGCTGAACTATTTGCGAAGCTATGTACTGTATGCTGGGCCACGAAGTGTGGAGTACACTGCCCTATAACTCTGACACGGCAGTGTAAACGACTGGAAGTAACTGGCAATTTATTGGCGGATTTCCTTCGGAATGGGCTGACGAAGATGTGCCAGAAATGTCACTGTACAGTATCTATTTTGGAATAGGCAAGCTGCAAATGGTTAATGGAAATGAGTCAAAGTCAAAGAAAAAGATCTTTATTGTGAGACAGCATTTTAAAAAGTTGTTCTAAAGGTTGTTGTGCTCTTGCACTGCTCCACCATGTTAGGCATACAATAGTTTGTGACAAAATTATTAATTATTATTAATTGCTAAATTATGAACTTGGTAAGTCTAGTAAAACCCACATTTTTGGCGATTTCAGGTTTTGTTCCATAGTAAACGTTGTTCATAATGATGAGTGCAATGACCCCTTATGAAGTTTTGCGTTATTTAAATTACACCTTGTATATCTCAATCACTGTTACTTCAAGAATATCGACGGATTTATTTTCAACAGAAAACGTCCACAGCTAAACATACCTAGCAGGTAAATTGATCAACGAAGCATAAGATTACTACATACGGTGAGCTCCAAAAGTTAGTTGACTTTCCTCTTCAGCTGTGACAAAATATGATTTAAACAAAAATCAGGTACGCCTAAGGGAGTTTTTACTTGATTATTTTATTTTTATTATAAGTCAAAGATAGTTGAATTGGTCAATGAAAACGTTATAGCAGTTCAAACATTTGGATCACTAGAATTTTAAATCATAATGTGGTGTGTGTGTCAAAGCTGAAGTGGAAATATGTCAAATATCTTTTGGAGGCCACTGTAAGTGAAAGAATCAAATAATTCAGATAACAACTCAAAAAAGGAAACAGACTATAAAGTTATTTTTTTTGGCAACACCATCTAAAATAACTCAGAAGACACAACTAAGTGCAGTCGAAGGGGCAACACTGGTCTTGGCGCTAACCATTTTATGTGAGCTGTCAAACTAATGATTTTACCTCTGACAGCAGCAACCCAACACCAACTTTATTACAGTGTGTATAAAGATCACTGTGATTTGTACAGTGATACAAAATCAGTGCTAAAATAACTAACTGACTGTGAAAGGACTGTTACAAGTATGCATCCATATTTAATTTGACTAATCAATTAAAAGTCGATAATATTGTTCCAGCAAATTCTTTATTTGTTAAATAGACAAAATTCTAATACGAAATAAACTAACAATATGTTATAATAAAAATATAATATCCTAACCTAACTAAAACTAATAACAAAGTAAAACATGGCGTCAGTATTCCTCCGCATCGCTGTTGACTGGCAATGTACCCAAGAGACTGGCGGCATTGCCAGGTTGTATGGCAATATTTATCTACGCCAGCCCTCGGATCACGGGAAGTGTGAACCAGCCTTTTGGAGATTTCATTGAACAACACATCTTTTACCATTTCATTTCAATCTGCATCCTCAACGATCATCATGTATCGTATTTGCTAACAGCCATGTCTAGACCAATAGAAAACAAGAAAGGCTACCCACCACATATGGAACCAAAACTCCCCTTGCCCAACTATCATAAAACTTTACGAACCATAACGGGAAAACACAAGCACTTCTATAATTCTAATTCTTTAACAACATACCACAGGCTGGCATCATGCCAGCGGCTTAAAATCCCCCAGTATCTCACGTTGGGCCATTTGTCCCGCGATAACATAAGCACAAATTAACCAAATTACTGCAACTTACTGTCGCCAGTGTGTGGTTCTGGTGCTCTTGAAATGTATTGTAGGCTGTGGCAATATATCGACGGCTTACAGTGAAAACCTCGTAAGTCTAAAAGAAGTAACTTTTCAGGAGGAAGAAAAAACTGCGTGCTAATCAAATCAAAAGTCATTTATTCAAACTAGACTGAGAATCAGCAATTACGAACGTCAAAATTACAAAAGACAGTCCCCCAAAATGCCCGCCCTTCACCACTTCCTAGTGCTTTCGCTGGGGAAAAGAAGTGGCGCAAAAAAATCCCCAGCAGCAGAGCTGTCTGCTCACTTAGAAAATACTTGAATGAATACAATACAAGGTATGCAAAGTAATTAACATTAGAATACACAGAATATCATCATCTGCCTAGCCTTTTCCCAACTATAATATGTTGGGATCGGCTTCCAGTCTGACCGGATGCAGTATATTACATGGAGCGACTGCCTATCTGACCTCCACAACCCAGTTACTGGGTAATACGATACCCCTTGGTAAGACTGGTTATCAGACTTTCGGGCTACTGACGACCCGTAACGACTGTCAAAGATCCACGAATGACAGCCGGGATCAACGGCTTAATACTTGCTTTTCGAGGCACGATACACAGAACACTAAATTAAATTATTTGCTATATTTTAGCTAGCCACGCCAATATGCCAACAAATACAAGAAAAAATTTTTATAAAAAAAACCGACTTCCAAAAAAACACTACAAAATGAAAAATAACTTTAATTTTGGAAGTCGGTGTCGGCAAACGCGGTTGTTTTGCTAGTATTTATTGAAGAGTACCGTTGTCTATCTCCGAAACTCATCACCAGATCTTCACGAAATTTAAATGGGACCATTTCGGAATAAACGTCTATCGATCAAAAAATAATTTTGAAAATCCGTCCATATATGACGGAGTTATGCCCGAACAAACATAAAAAAAATATTAAAAAAATATATATTTAAAACATACGAATTGATAACCTCCTCCTTGTTGAAATCGGTTAAAAAACTATACGTACTCAAGCAAAAAAATACTATATCAAAATTAAAAATGTAAACAAAAACTTACTATCTAAATAAAAGCCTCGAGCTATAAAGGGCGTGACTGCTTACATATTTATGCAATGCTGGGTTCTGTTTACATAGCAAGCTGTCAGTTGAAGTCACAAATGATAAACTAGGACCATCGAAGTAAACTAAATAAACAAGTTATTACTAATGACAACAATAAAACCATGGTCAGCAAGTTATATCTCTTAATATTTAGTTATATCTGTATAAAAATACGTTTCAAACATGAAAAATACTTACCTTCTTTCGAAAAACACAGAATAAACTGGCTTTTATACAGCTACTGAAACGACACGTTCGTTGCAAGCATTGACGTCAAACTGACAGATGCGAGCATTTACGAGGTTCTCATTTACTGTCATAGATGGTGCTACGAGTAACGAATGAACAAATTAGTCAGATCAGGATGTGCGTTGCGAGGTTTTCTTCCTAGAAACGCAATAAATAAATTTGAGCAAAAATGCATTCCCGAGCTTTTCACTCTAAGGCGATATGGAAGTTGGTTCTTAGAAATCGATTTTTTATGAACTTTCGCAGCGGTGAAGTTTCAATTTTAAAAAAACTGGCCAGGTGCGAGTTGGACCACGCACAATGAAGGGTTCCGTAGTTGGAATGAATTTATCCCAAGAACAAACTTAAAATGTTGAAAATCATGTTCTCCTATACATTGCAACTGCAAATGTAAGTTGGTCGACTATTACTTGTAAACTTGTAAAGCCCACTTAGCTGTGATAATTTTCCTTTTAATTCCGTTATATATACTACTGCCGTGGATTTTTTCACATATAATTAACCATTTGGCTGGGGGGCACTTGACTCTAACAAAAATTAGCACATTAAAGTTTAATATTTCACAAACGGATCCCTTAATCGAAAAATTGTTTCCACAATGCCGTGACCCTTGGGTCACGGGTAGTGTCAACTAGCCATTTCGAAATTTCCTTACAAATACCATGAGCATTCAGACCTCACGGCCCGAGCGTTTCAACCCCAAACGGGTCTAAAATATAATATCTGATAAGGTTATTATACTTTCGCCGCTTGAGGTTATCCGCAGTCGCAGCAGCAGCGCCAGCACTGCACGTCGAGCCAGGAAGATGGGATGGCGAAAGAGTATCGGCACACGTTGCTCACACTAAAGGCCTACCCACCTTCCATGGAAATAAAGACATACCGTTCAGTCTCTTGCCATTGTCGCGTGTCAAGCTATTGGGCTCTAATACAGCTGGAACGCCGACGGTGACAAGTGCTCGCCGGATGATGTCATTAATGTTCGCGTGCCGCGAGCTGTTGACAACTTCGCCACAGTGACAGCTATGAGGAGAACAACAAGGAGTTCCAAGTCGCAGGGAAAAAAAACTATAGTTAACTATAAACTACAGCCGAACAAGTACTTATAACAAACTGGAAA
This sequence comes from Eremobia ochroleuca, assembly GCA_949629135.1. Lineage (NCBI taxonomy): Eukaryota > Metazoa > Arthropoda > Insecta > Lepidoptera > Noctuidae > Eremobia > Eremobia ochroleuca. Next base: position 15,922,139 of record OX451403.1, on the reverse strand, counting down.
TAAATTCCGTATTTATAGGTCATATTGTTTTTCTATAAGTAGTTATGATATTTATCAAGAATTTAACTAACGAATAAAATGTATAGGCTCCTTAATCAAACCTTTTTTTTTTGTTCTCGGGGTGGAAAATCCTCATGGACGTCCGCCGCCCTGGGGCAGGCGGACGTCTGTCAGACTCTTACTGACTGAAAACCACCCTGGTGTTCCGTCTGAGACCTACGCCAAGGGTCGCGGGAACGTACGATACTTCCGCAACCCATGGCTGGTGCCGGCCCGCATCTGCGGGGCTCCTCATGTCAGGGAGGGAGTAAGATATTAAACTCCCCCCAAGACGTCTAAAAGGGGCGCGCGTGGAACACTACGCGCCGCCACCTCGGGTTGGGGGGCGACGGACGTTCCTTACTCAAACTTACCTCAACATTTAAACTCCAAAAATGCGTTAACATTAGGATTCCTTTCAAATTCTCAACAAACTTTACTTACAGCAAATTACTTTCTTATCGACATTTTTACGAAAACATGAAAAAAATCTGAACCTCCCTTCGTATTTAAATTCCCATCGGGTCAAGAGCCTTAACAATGGCTACCCAAAGCATAATGGCTTGTACTGAATTGTCTGTATCGATAAAACACATGTACATACAACCTTTATTGGTAAAAAGTACATTGAAGTGCGAAAAAAAGTATAAACGTTGATATTTTCTTTTAAAATCTTTGTGTGATAGTAGGTTACTGTGTTTTTGCGATAGAGCTAGCCGGAGAACGGCGTTCACTGCTGTATTGTATGTCAGATTAGTAGAATAGAATAGGAGCCGATTCACCACGCATTTACACCCTACATAAATGTACAAGTTACATACATAGCGAATCGCGGACACTGACGGTCGAGCTGGTCCACAAATTCAACGTCACTTAGCGTGCTATGGAGTGAGGGACTCCTCACTCCATAGCACGCTAAGTGACGTTGAATTTGTGGACCAGCCATACCTGAATTTATCCTTCAAATAGACTTCTTTGAAGGATAAAATCAGGTATGAAATTATCCGGAAAAGAACCGGAGTTACCGACACGGCTTGCAGAGTAAGCAAAGTGAAGTGGCAGTGGGCTGGCCATGCTTGTTGAAGGACCGATGGCCGGTGGACCAGACGAGTCCTAGAGTAGAGACCGCGTATCGGCAAGCTTAGTGTGAGACGCTCCCCAGCTAGATGGACGGACGACCTAAACGAGGTGGCTGGGATGGACAGGACGCGGAAGGCAGAGGACAGGGTGTTGTGGCGCAGTCTGGGAGAGGCCTATATCCAGCAGTGGACTGCAATAGGGTGAGTTGATTGATTGATTGATTGACATACATGGTGTGTATAAAACATGTAAGTGGGAATTAAATTATGAAACAAAACAAAAGATACTTGTAGATTTTTATTATTATTTATACATATTATATATTTATACATATTATACATACTAGTCTTATACGAGTAATAAGCCTTTGTCTAAAATAAAAATGTACCTACAAAAAAAAATCCATGAAAATCAACAGCATACATAAAACGTACCGTAGTAAAAACTGTAAGTAACATGAAACTAGACCACTTTCTAGGTCAAAACCAGAATAGCTTAGTTTGACTTGACCTAGAAAGAGTTTTATATAAATAAACTATCAAGAATTATTTGTTTTGACGTAATGTGGTTCAAATTAACATGAGATTAGCATCAAATAGTTGACCAATGGAATTCGAGTAATACAGAGTGAATTTATATTTAAACCTCATTGAACTTAAGTGGGTAGGTATAACACAAACTCAATTCTACTTAAGACAATAACGCCAATGAGCAGTGGTGGTCCAGCGGTAACGACACCGACTTAGGAGTTGTAGTTCGTAGGTTCGAACCCAGGCACTTTACTTTGGTGTAAGTTATTTTATCACCACTGCCCTCAAACCGGTGAAGGAAAACGTGAGAAAACCATATCCTAGAAACAAAAACTCGAAGACCACCACTGCTCATTTCAGACCGTGCCATCTTATAATAAGGTAATTTCACTAGTTATTTTCTTGATAAAGTTACATTAGGTATTCAAAGCATACCTTTTATTTTATTAGGTATACTTCAGGTTTTTAATCCTGCAATCTCTTTCTGAAGAAACGGGATCGTAAACCTTCAGACAGACATAACGTTTTTACGATAATCCCCAACTTATCTCTTAAAAAATCTAGGATAAGATAAGAAAAAAACGTAAAAAAGAGTAGTCAATTTTCTTTATCACTTCGAAATAGTGTAAAAAATCTGTGTGTCTATTAAGTGTAACGGGAGCCCACTTTATGTATCCAATGTCTACTAATGATAATTCATAAAAAAAAAAATATTTATGAACATTTGAATAATTTCAAAAATTAAAATATTATTCAATAAGACGAATGACGTAGTTTGAAACACCCTGTTACGAGCGCGGTCCGAACCTTGCGTTCCAAAGGCGGCGCGGAATGGAACGGGGACATTTATCAGAGTTCATTCACTCCTAGCGCAAAAATGTCTTTCTTATTATTGCAATCTTAATGTTCTCAGTAGGTATGTAGCAGTTTATAAGTATTTAAATGCCAATTAAATCCAATTTTTCCTTCATTTTTTTGGCTTAGGATCGTCAGAAACATTTTTCTTAATAAAAACCCAAACTAAGTTGTGTAAGATAAGTAGGTACCTAGTAAGTGTCCATACATAGTAGTGGTTGACTCCGAAATGTCTGGCAGCCACTCTGAAAGAAAGAAAGAAAGAAAGAAAGAAACATTGTTTATTCTGCTCAAACAAAACTGGCACTCTGGTGCGTCGTGAGTGTATATATGTCGTTCAAAATAATCCAGTATGTTCTCTTCGAGAACAGTTGAATTTTGTGGCCGTTCCCGCGCTTGGGCATGCGGTGGCTGCGAAATTGGCCGTGATCAATCAGTCGTTGTGTTGCTTCTAAAATGACTTGCAGTTCTGGCACCTCGGTTGCGTAACATTTCGAGATTATGACGCGCAGCGTACAATATCCTTGCTGCCCGTAAATTGTCACCACTTATTGCGTACAGGCGCACCATTTGTAGGTACTCAATATTCGAGTATTGATAGTTCCTATCACTCATTGTGAAATAGGTAGGTACTTATTCACTCCTTGCATTAAGTAGCGATCGCGAACGTTTGATGAACGGTAGCGCGCGCGCACTTCCACTTCCGGTGTTCGGACGCAACTGACATACTGTGAGAGTGACCTTCACCTATTTTTTTAAGGGAAAGGGGCGGGGCGTGACACAGCCGTGACTGTCTACGCCCCGAGCGCACCCCGAGATCGAGGCGCGTAGGTCTAGCTCGCGTTTCGTCCGTTTGTATGAAGTTGGAGTACTGTATTATAATATTACCGTGACAAAACTGAAAGGAAATGTTCATTGGATGACAGTCCACGTGGACTATACTAGATTGGCTTACGATACTTTGTCTCATAGAAAATGGAGATGGAATGATCTACTCGACTCGTGCGCTGGGTAGGTATATTCTACCGTTTGATAAATAAACATTATTAACAGGATGTTTCATAATTCTAATGCATTATTTATTTTTCTTTCTTAACATTTGTTTTTTTTTTGCGTCAAATGTTGTTTTATGTTGGATACATGGAGTGGACCACCTTTGTAAGACGAATAAAATGTCATGGTGTATACTTTTTATTTGCACCTATGCCAACTCCATTTTGTGTCCAGGTGATTACTCGTACTGTCCTTTCCAAGGTTGCCTGGAAAAGATCGCAAAAACGATAACGCCGCCCATTGTATGTTTTGTAATATTTAATTTATTTTCTTTGTAATCTATGTCTGGTGTACATACAATAAAAATAATCTGCCTAGACTTTTCTCAACTATGTTGAGGTCGGTTTCCAGTCTAACCAAATCAGTATTTGGTTAGATTGACCCGAAGCTGAATAGTAATATTTAGTAGCAGTACTTTACATGGAGCGACTGCCTATCTGACTTCCAAAACCCAGTTACCACCTGACTATCCGTAACGACTGTCAAAGATTTACGAATGACGGCACGTATTTTCCAAGGCACGGAAGGGTCGAGATATATGCATTTAAAGCTCAAGTAAAATCCAACCTTTGTTCAAAGGCATACTACTCCATCAACGACTACTTAAACGATAAGAATAGTTGGTCGCCCTGATTAACTCAAGACAATGTTTTATGTTCTTTCTCCAGAATTAGATTACTGATAGGTTATATGAGTTCATTATACAATTGTTTTTATTGGGCTGTATAAGTCAAATCAGTTTAGTTTTATTTTTATTATATTATTGACATAATCAACCCATTTAAATGTTTTCTAATGAGTTGATTGCAATATGTGGTTAGCTAGTGACCTGGACGATTGATCATATTATTCTTACCTGAGCAACCGGCAGCAAGTTCGTCATGCTCCCTCAGATGTCACTGCTTGCGGTAGCGTCGGGGGTCGGGTTGCCTCCTTCCCTCAAATATGGCGAGGGGGGTAATGTCTGATCTTTGCGTTATGCTCGTGAACGTTATCATTTGTGACTTCAAGCGACAGCTATGTAAACAGAACCCAGCATTGCATAAATATGTTAGCGGTCACGCCCTTCATACCTGGAGGCTTTTATTTTATTTAATTTTCATTTATTAATTTTTGCTTGAGTACCTACGTATAGTTTTTTATTGTATTTCTTGGTATATTGGCGTTGCTAGCTGACATATGGCAAATAATTAAATTTAGTGTCCTGTGTCTTGTAATGTTAATTACTTTGCATACCTTGTATTGTATTCAGTCAAGTATTTTCTAACTGAACAGACAGCTGTGCTGCTGGGGAGTTTGTTGCACCACTTCTTCTTCCCAGCGAAAGCACTAGGAAGTGGTGAAGGGCGGGCGTTTTGGGGGACTGTCTTTTGTAATTTTGACGTTCGAAAAGTGCTGATTCTCAGCCTAGTTTGAATAAATGACTTTTGATTTTGATTTTGATTTTGATATGGCATGTAATGGATGGTCACCCATCCATGAACCGACCAACTCTCGATTGATATTATTTAACCACGAGGCCCCCACGGGTGTACAATAAAGTATATTTAAATAAATAAAAAAGTTATGATACAATTTAAAAAAACCAATTTGTGTTTTGATTGTAAATAGCCATCGCGTGTTGTCGGCACAGTTAAGCACTGAAAACAAAATGATCGCGTGCTTAGAAGATGTAATTATATTATAATCAATTTACAGAAAAAAGTGTGTTAAAGAAAGAAACGGTTTTATAGGTTAATTGAAAATAAATTGGTCGATTCAATTCAATGCGCAAGGTCGTGGGTTCGATTCACACCTAGGACAAATGTTTATGTGATGAGCACGATCATTTGTTCTTTGTCTGGGTGTAATTTATCCATAATATGTATATATTATATTTAGAAATATATGTATGTTTATCAGTTGTCTAGTACTCATAGCAGAAGCTCTGCTTAGTTTGGGACTAGATGGCGCTGTGTGAAAGTTGTGGAATATTATTATTATTATTTGAAATCGTTTTCGCATTACTAAGAGACTTGCTTGATTTTATGAGATTAAGTAGGTCAGTACGTTGATACCTTGATGGGTCACAGTCAATCTAAAAACATTTATTTCAAATAGGTACACAAAAGGCGCCTTTAGACGTCAACATTTATAAGAATTCAGAATCATTTCACGTCCACTGCAGGACATAGGTCTCCCCCAAGCACCGCCACTTCGGTTCTGTGCTTTTCGCATCCAACGGATTCTAGCAGCCTTCACCAGGCCATCGGTATAATTTAAAAATGTCTATACATAATAATAGACCAAAAAACTAACCGGATGTATCCGAATAGGTACCAGTATTTTACATGGAGAGACTGCCTATATGATCTCCACAACCCAGTTACTGGGTAGTACTATATATACCCCTTGGTGAGACTGGTTGTCCGACTTTCGGGCTTCTGACTACCGTAACGACTGTCAAAGATCCGTCAATGACAGCTGGGACCAACGCAACGGCTTAACGTGCTTTCCGAGGCACGGAGGGGTCACAGTATGTAAAGATGGTCACCCATCCACAGACCAACCGCGGCAAGCGTAGCTTAACCTGATCGATTAGTATTTGATAACTCGCCCACTGTTGAAAATACTTTAACTTTTTCTTAGAAAACCCTTGTCAGACCATAAAAATCTGGGTCTGCCTAAAGACCTAAGACTACAATTTATCTACCTCATATTCCTACACTGGAAACCTCACATATTTTCATGACATTTTTCTGGCAATATAATTCAGGTTGGTACCTAATTCTGTCCTCCACATTATGGCAGATTGACCTTAGTCCTCGACCTTTGGGGCAGGCATAATGTGTGTCTGAACAATAAATGGAATAAAGGACGTGTCTTGATAATGTCCCTTTGGGGAGACGGTTAAGGTATGGACGATGGCGATATTTTTGGCATTAAAAGTAGATAGATATATATCACCCATGCTTCGGTAAGTTCATCACTATCATCTTCCGCAGCCATGATTTTTGTGCCACGCTTCCCAACGGGGTAATTGCGTGACACACTAATGGCTTTCATTTCGACAAATCAACAAAATTGATTGCGGTATTTACGCTGTTAGGGCCCTTCCCCACGGCAAGATCCCATTTTTTGCAGGTACGGTTTTTTGCAGGATCCCGTTTAGTGGTGTACGTGTTTTAATAAACAGCGTGTAACGGAAGGGGGGTATCAACCCTGAAGGAGGTGAATGTGCTCATGAAACTCAACAACTTTCCCCAAAGAACATAGGTCGAAATATGAAAAAAAAATTTGGCCCTCCCTTACAAAACTGACTACCAGCTGATTGATTTACTATGGGAGGGCCAATTTTTTTTTTCATATTTCGACCTATGTTCTTTGGGGAAAGTTGTTGAGTTTCATGAGCAGATTCACCTGCTTCAGGGTTGATACCGATTTCCGTTACACGCTGTACATATTCACACAAGCATTCTGTTTGCAGTATCCGGGAAATAGGATGCTTGTGTGAATATGTATATTTAAACACGTACACTACTAAACGGGATCCTGGACAATTTTTTCGAAAACACATGAAGCTATGGATTAGCAATTTCCTTCAAAATGATTCAGATTGTTAGTGAAATTGTATTACGCAATTAGGGTGGTCTGTGCGAGTCTCATCCAGACCTTCTTCGCTAGGAGGACAGCAATTACGAAAATCTTCTGAGATATCAAGACCTGCAGTTTTTCTGTTAGAAAATGAAAAAGAGCCCTAAATCTATCAGTATACTAACACCGTGCGATCTTATGCCTTTTTAAATAATCTATGTCAGTAGTATAGCAGGGCCCAACCCCAACCTGTTTTACTATGGCTTCAGAACATGATTCTGCAAACCCTAGCTGTTCAAGAAGAACCCATAGCTCGATAGATGGCGTTGGCGTCGAAATAGATCTCACTATGGTTTCGTTACAACGATTTGGTTAGGGTCCCGCAATTTTAGTTAAATATACCAGCTTAGATCAGGACACAATTGTGGTTTTATTTCAACCCACAAGTACGTTAGTTCAAAATATTACCAGCTCGGTAAATAAACACTAGGAAGAACTAGGAAGTGGTGAAGGGCGGGCGTTTTGGGGGACGGTCTTTTGTAATTTTGACGTTCAAAAAGTGCTGATTCTCAGCCTAGTTTGAATAAATTGATTTTGATTTTGACGCAGGTTTAAAATGTTTTGTTGGTTTCGCTGTTCGGTACAGTTTGACCACATAGGTAATGCAATTTTCTACGAAGAAGCAGATTTTTTTTTACTGACAAAAATTTTCTACCCTCGGGAGTTTAGAATCATGTTCTGAATTCATTCATTCATTCACCCTATATTTGTTTGACTTTCTAGTAGTACGGTACCTTTGGCCCCTGGGTGCCAATATCTACCTATTAAGTATAATATGTGTAGGATCGTCAGGATTTACGCCATCCGATTCAGACATCATGTGGGCAGATGATGGATTTCGTGCAATGAAAACACACTGGGTGCGAACAAGGTGTTTATCAATATGACTATCTAACACAATCACTCCAAACTAAAATTAACACAATAACTGAGCACAACGAATCGAGTACAGTTCGGCGACGTCTTAACTCCGATGCGATCAGACACTGGAATGTCTACATCGCTGTGGGTTTAAAACATCACGACTCTGTAGAAGCGCGCTTTAGGTGTGGGTAGATCACGTGATGTCGCCAGTGGCGCGCTTGCGATTCGTTTCGTGTCCGTACTATTGACCGGATCCGACATATTATGTTAGACGTGGTTAACATACTTCAATTTGACAGCAGAGTAAGTGCCTTTGATAGATTCAGTAAACCTAAAAAGCCTTTATTTTCTTCAACAATACTCAGTTAATAAATCGCTTTTTATTGGCAATCAAGGTAGAAAATAATGTTCACTCTATTTTTTTAATTATCTTTCTCCCTTTTTATTCCTTTAACGATGCCCATCGCTTCAGCTACCAAATTACGGCAGGACCGAAGAAACCCTTTGACGTATTACATGATTAAACCGTTTTGCGAAGGAAACCGAAGTTTTTTCTCCCAAGTAATTGGACAAAGATAGGAGCAAGTCTTCTTTAGAATTTCACAAGGTTTTCTTAAAGAGATATCTTTTAATTTAATTATGGATTTAGGTTCGTTTGTTATTCAGGGTTTCTTTTTAGGTAAATATTATTGGCTTTTGTTTGTTTCAATTTCTGCTTTTTTTTTTTGCTTTTCTGGATAAGGTATCTGAGACTATAGATTTGAGAAAAACCTCGTCTTTCTACGTAAAGGCCGTTGGTCTGAATACCGAGAAGTTTTCGTTCAGACTTCATGTATGTATTGCAGTATTAAAGAGAACTGATTGTCTATTACCAAAATAATTGTTATTAAATAAACTTCTTCTTGGAAACTTCTTTTTTTTTAACTTTTTCAATAAACAAACTTTAACCTCTCAATACCTCGCTCGCCACCGTCCTTGCTTCCCCTTTCTCCTTCCCACACATACTCTCTCATCCAGTCATCGCTGCGTTCATACTCTATTAGTTTTTCTTAAAGTTATGATGCGTTCCAAATTATCATCCTACATTTATTTTGATTGACGGTAAAAGAAAACTAGAAATCTTGAGGTATCCTGGCCCTATGACTGTCTAAAAGCCCTAACCCTATAACGATGATTGCTCGCTTAGGTGTTTTTGTTTTATATATTTAGGTGTTTATTGAAATAAATGCTCACTGAAGATTAACCATCCCCTGTACTACAGTCCCCAGAACATGACGCTGAAATAGGAGCATTTTTTTTTTTTTGGAACTTTAAGTTGCTTTTAATGTTATTCTTTTTTTTAGTTTTAATGCTTTTTCTTTTTTAGAGTTTGTATTTCTGTGCGTGTTCCAAATAAAATACATATGAGATGTCGTAAAATATATATATATATATATATATTTTCTCTATACGTTGATGTAAAAAAGTATTTTTTTGTCTGTGGTGGACATATTGGCGTTTGATATTTATCAACTCATATATTTTATTTCTTTCTTTCATTACAAATACACAATCACCCTGTTACAAAAAGTACGCAAGAAGCACTGCATACGTTGCCATTGTGGCATCTTCTGATTGGTTAATGTAACAATGGCACCTACTTGCAAACATCTGTGCAAGTTACAACCTTGTGTATTACGTGGTTTATACAGTTTATGCATATCAAATTCGGCTATCATAGCCAGCCAAGCACTGCTTGTCAATCTAGTCGTGTTTGGCATAATATGTAGACAATATAATAGATAATATTATTAATCCATGCCAGCTTAGACGGGTGTGTCAGGTTAGTACAATACATTGTTATCTCGTACTAGCAACCAATCAATAATTACCTCACATTAAAGTCTTAATTCCGGGAGAGGACCGTGGCTGAAATAATAACAGTCGCACAGATCGAGCAGGTTAAGCTACTGTTGGTCTATGGATGGGTGACCATCTTTACATACCGAGACCCCTCCGTGCCTCGGAAAGCACGTTAAGCCGTTGCTCCCGGCTGGCATTCGTGGATCTTTGACAGTTGTTACGGGTAGTCAGAAGCTGAATGACAACCAGTCTTAACAAGGAGTATCGTATTACCCAGTAACTGGGTTGTGGAGGTCAGATAAGCAGTCGCTCCATATAAAATACTGGTATTTAGCTGCAGCGGGTTAGACTGGAAGCCCACCCCAAAATAGTTGGGAAAAGGCAAGGCAGATAGAGTCTTAATTCCGTTAAACAAGTATTTAAGTCTTTTTTATCAAGAATCTAGTTTTTGTTCTTGATACTCGTATCAGTTCATAACAAAAACAATTTGATATGAGCCATGCGATTCTGTAACCATCTCATAGTGAAAACTTGGGTGAAGTGAGCGTGGAGTGAGTCGTCAATAGTGTCAAACCCTACCACCTTAGATATCTCGGTGAGATTTTTCCAGAATCGACCGGCAGTTCATAAAATAACAAAATCAATAACAAAAACTAGATTTTTGACACCAAGACTCTGACCAAGACTCCCTGATGGAGTAGGCAGGTGTGTGTCTGCGTAGAACCACTCAATTAAGTCGTCAGCATGTTAACCGATCGAAACTCCGGGCTCCAACTGAGAAATGCCTAATGGAAAACACAAAGTAACTACTTCCTGAGTTATGGGAATCGAACCCAGGACTCATGCTCAGCATTCTCTTTTGCGAACACTAGACCAACAGGGCAATGAGTTGAAGTATTCTTATCCAAAAAACATAATTGTATTTATTTTAGCGACACATAGAAAATGAAACTTTTGGAAAAAATATTCGTCCCACACAAAAATCGTGAAAACTAAATAGGTCACGAACGTTTTCAGTTCCCAAATATTAAGTACGAAAAAAAATAAAAAAATAAAACAGCTTTTAATTTTTTTTCAGTGGTATCAATTACCTGAAACGGCTAGTAGGCAAACCGTTTTTTCTCTCCAAGCGAATAGACAATTATTTTCTTACGCCTGGGTCAAATTCGCAAAATTTGCTCTCCCCTGTTAAGGTAGATATAATCTGTGTCGGGAATCGCCGATCTGGGCCCCCGTGTAACTACTCCCTGTTCTCGATCGCGATTTAGTCCTAATGTGACTGTTTAAGGATCTGTAGATGGTAAATCTGTACACCCTTTCCCAACCAAGTTGGGTTTGGCTTCCAGTCTATCCGAATACCAGTAATTTTGATGGAGCGACCGCCTATACCACGCCAAGCCTTTTTTTTTGTTTTCTATACGGATATTTGACAAACGTTATCTACGGGTAGCCACCCGTAACGTTTGTCAAAGATCCGTTGGAGACAGACGGAATCTGTAGACGGTATGTTCCGCAATTTGTTCGAGGACTATCCAGCAACTAAAAACTAGCTGGGGTAAGAACTGAACACTGTAGACAGATTTATTCAAATGCTAAAGCGCAAGGAGACCAAAAAATTTGTAAAGAATGATAGATAAAGATAACAAAACTGATGAGCAGGGTTTCACAGGTTTCAATTCCGTTACTTCCGAGTTGTAGGTCGTGGGTTCGAACCCAGTCACTTTACCTTGTGTAAGTTATTCCAGCACAACTGCTCTCAAACCGGTGAAGGAAAACATCGTGATGTCTTAGAACCAAAACTTCGAAGACATGTGACATCCGCCGGTACTGAACCCGCGTGGTGGATTATGGCCCACTCCCTCTTACAGATAGGAGGCCTGTGTCCCAGCAGTGGGAACATTGTAGGCAGATTATGAAGGTTTCACAGCAAGTAAGTAGGTCGTAGGCTTCCTTCCTTATATAGTATAAAACAAAATCGCCGAAATGTCTGTACGCGCATAACTTCCGAATGGCTGCACCAAATTGGATAATTCTTTTTTGTTGTATTCGGTATTGCCAGGACAAGGTTTGTATGAAAGAAAATTTCTGAAATTCAGAAAAAAAAAAACATTGCACACGTGCGAAACTGGGACGGGACGCTAGTAATAGTATATTATTTTGCCAGAGCAGACCTACATAGAGATTTAAGATTCACTGGCTGATGACAACCATATCTATATATATATATATATATATACCATATATATACGATAACTATATATATAGTCACGATGGTAACCTGATCAGCGGGTGTATTTTTTAAAAATAGCTCTCTTCGGTGAAGTGAGCTGTCATTCCACATGAACAATCTATTAGGTGAAGTTAGCTTGAAGTGAGCTGTCATTCCACTCGATGACACTAATTGATAGCTCACTTTGAACTAACTTCACCTAAGTTTCCACGATGGGATTTTTACAGAATAGAAAGGCTGCGGTTCTAGTTGTGCTTATATTCGAGTTTTGCAGTAAAGTGAGCAAATGGTATGAAAAAGCAAATAAAATGACAGGAAGGTCGGAAGCCAATTTTCTTGGTGCCTTATCGCAAAAATTAGGTTTTTGGAGGCACCACTTACAAACACGAGCCATTTGGACAGTCATATGATTACAATGCATTGCTAAATCTGAATAAAATAGCTGAACAAACGTTAAATTAGGTTTCATTTCTATTTTTATATCTAGCTAAAATCGTATGATAAGAAGAAAAATATATATTTTTCGTTTGCATTGTGCGTATTTTGGTAAATGTAAATGATACTGCAAAATAAGAGGGGCTTCTGTGGAATTTGATTGGGTATGTCAATGTCATAATTCAAATGTAATTTTTTTTTTTAAATCTTTTGCGTTCTGGGCCCTACAAATAGTTGATGTAAAATGGCGTTTCTTTTAATGTTAGGGTTCACACAGCATAAATAGAAAATAATTTACAATAATTATTACATTAAAGTTCGCATACGACTTAAATTAATACTTTGCTTAATGTTTCGCAAAAATAATGAACACCGTCCACAACAAACCATAAATTATGACCATCATGGCCCACTGTGTACAGACACCATTACCACTAACAAACTCCATAATCTATTTTCACACCGAAACAGCCCAAAAAAAAAAACAATAAAAGACACAAAACTCATTCACAAAAACGTTCTTAAACTATTAAAAGGCTCTAAAACCAAACAGTTTGTACAACAAAAACAACAAAGTGGGACTATAACAAAAGTTCAACAAGTCTATTCCAATAAAAAGTAGCTGTATAGAATATAACGGAAACGTACGAACGTTTTACAGAAGTTCCAATATGTTCTGGCGGGCGGAGAGAGCGTTTTTATGCTGTGGTACAAGTTATAATGGAACCACTAGCGATTTTTCAAGCTTAACACTAGATTGCCCATGGAAGTCATTTTGACTGCTTTTTAATTTCAATTATAAAAACAATTACGTATGTAATGGCACAATTTCTTAGAATTTTGTGACTTTTTGTACAACATATAAAAGCGTTTATTAATAATTGTAGTTACCTTCATCCTCCTTCATTTCCATTATATATATGCGTGTTATATTTCCTATATTTCCCAAAAGCAGTCATTTTGACTGCATTTGGGCGATATAGGTATATACTAAGTTTCAGTCTTTCTAGTGTTAATAGGCTCCCAATACGTGAACGACTGAACGTATAGTAGTAAGAAAAATGGTTTATTCTACACAAACAAAACCGCACGTCACTACGAGAGGTATAATGAAAGGGTTTGAATTTCTTCATCCTCCATGGGAAAGGGAGGATTCTCCGAAAACGGGTGCTGGGAACTGCCCGACGATTGACACTGGGACGTTGTATATAATGTTTGTCCCGCGTCGAACTTTGCTTATACAATGCAGGATTTTACGTGATGTCAGTGTGTTGCGTAGTCCACATGTGGCGTTGTTTGCCGCCATACTAATATCAAATCAATCTTTATTTCAGATTATGGCGCCAATTCACACAATACACAAACACAAACTAAACAAAACACAAACACAAACACAACAAACACAAACACACAAACAAACACACAAACTAAACTAAATTTAAGTTAATTGCATCTTTTTCTTTCTATTTAATTAAGAAAAGGACAGAAGATAAATATTAGTTTAGTCCTGTCAAATTAGTCAGCGCCTGACGTAAATTGACGTATTTGTAGTAGGCTATTTTTTAATCACGTCTAAACTTGTCTATACTGTATCTAATTTGACAGGACTATACTAATATTTATCTTCTGTCCATTTCTTAAAGAAATAGAAAGAAAAAGATGCACTGAACTTAAATGTAGTTTAATTTGTAAACAACAGAATCGGCACCAATATTACTGTCCAATATCACTAGGAGCCGGGCGTCGATAGCTGCGCCACAGTTACTAACTTTTGCAGTTATCATCGTTTAACAATTTTTATGATTGTATCTGTTTTTGTTCCAAAAAAATAAACGATTTTATTTATTTTATTATGCGACCCGCCCCGGCTTCGCACGGGTGCAATGGAGAAACTGATAATTTTAGAGCCACTATTTCTCGTAAAAAGTATAGAATAAAAAATGGTTATTGTGGGTTATCCCTAAGAGATAGACATAATTATACCATCGTGGACTTTTTTGTAGACCTTTTTAAGGTGTACAATACTGTAGTACATTATTTTGATCTGTCTCGACGGGTTCAGCCAGCGTTTACAATGTAAGCGCAAAAAAATGTGTTTATTTACGACATCACATTACAAACCTCTAAAATTATCAGTGTTTCTCTACTATATTATGCATGTATTATAGATATAAACCTTCCTCTTGAACCACTCTATCTATTAAAAAAAACCGCATTAAAATCCGTTGCGTACTTTTATAGATCTAAGCATATATAGGGACAGACAGACGGAAGCGACTTTGTTTTATACTATGTAGTGATTATCACAAATTATTGAAGAACAGAAGGCAAATAAGCCAAAGCCGTAGGCCCAAAGAGCGAGCGAGAGCGTAAATTTAAAGCTAAAAAACCAATTCACTCTGCTCCACTTACGCTAGACTATAAGAATTATAACATGCTTACATTAATGACCTTTTTTAGGACGACACGTGCCATAATTGCACAGCTTCCCTTATCTCAGCAAAAACATGTTCAGATTGAGTAACAAAAAAAAAAAACATTTTAATGCTTCTATTACTAAGAAACCATAGGTATTAACTTTAAACTAGACTCAGCTATCAGATAGGTAGATGTGGGTGGAAAAACCTGGAGGGAACGGCCTAGAAGGACTGGGAGGAGGAGAAGGGTCTTCAGAAAGGTCTGCTTAGTACTCGCAACGAAGCAAAATCGGGTATGTAACGTTCGTAGCAGGTGGCATTCTGTAGTTTCTGCCATGGGAACAAGCCGTGAATTTATATTTGTATACAACGTGTAACGTTAAATGCGCAACACATGAAAATAGTTCGATCAGAATAACGAGCAGAATTAATTGAACCACTTTTTAATATAGGTCACATTTTTCAAAAAAACTTCATTAAAAACGTAGCCGTGTCTATTTATTAATAGGTCAAGCAAGCCAATGTCAGCGCGGCGCAGCGGCCCGGCGACGACTCCTCCCTCGGTAAAGCGTCGTCGCAGACGCAAGAAACGATCAGAATGGCCAGTAAAACGAAAACAGCACATAAAACCTTTACAATTTTTTTAATGACTTATTTTCTCTCTGAAATAGGTCATTTGAATTAAAAATCAGTTCGGGTGTCTGAGTTTTTGCGCATTTAACGTTACACGTTGTATAGATATCGGGAATAAAAAACATAAAACAGTCACTGTATTGAGAACAAGACAATCTAATAACTCAAATGACAATGATTATCTTTAATACCCAGATGAAGGGATTATCGAGCAATAACAATTATTAGCCAATTACGGCATTAAGTTTCAATGTGTGGGCTAAGCCTATCTCAATTGATGTATTATTATAGTAATAGTCGGTAGTCGTATCTTATGTACGTACTACATACATATGTGTTTAGTTATTCGATTGTAAGCGTTTGGTGCGATTGAACTGCCTTTTTGCAAAACCTCGGAAGTCATCATAGAAGAGAATAGAATACTCTTTATTATGTACACAATATAAATTACAGACATAAATATAGACATTTTACAAAGGGTACCTGGTAAAGACAACCTGTAGATGGATTGAAAAGGGAAGGAGAGGCAAATACTGTAGGTAGTCTGTGGTGTACCATTTACACGATACAATGAATACATACATAAAGTATATTATACTAATCTAAATAAATATATACATATAGCAACAGACATGAAACAGGAACAAAGAAAATATAGTGATGTTGTTTATGTTTATGTCCGGTTTATGTCCGGTAAAGTATTTTATATGGAGCGACTGCCTGTCTGACCTCCACTACCCAGCTAGAGGGTAATACGAATACAATCAATCAGTTAATCAACTCGGTCTATCACAGTCCAATGCTGGACACAGGCATTTCCCATACTGCGCCACAACACCGTCTCCTCCGCCATCCGCATCCAGTCTGTCCAAGCCACCTTTTTTAGGTCGTCTGTCCGTCAAACTCCAAGCATAGCCCGCTCTATACAGCGCTCAGCGACCGGCTATTGACTACCTGTAACGAATGTCAAAGATCTACCAATGACAGCCGGGACCGGGACAACGGCCTAACGTACTTTCCGAGCCACAGACAAATATATCATTACCAATACTGAGCAGTAAGGTGACCAAACTGTTAACCTTTTTGTGAAAAATCCTAGAAGCCCGTGGTGGTGTTATTTAGATTAATAAGTTTTATTAATTGTTTCACTCCATGTATCGACATGTAATGTACTGATTTTTTTAAATTATATTTTTTCTATAGAATATAAAGAAATTTGAAGGAAGCTTTACATGCTAGCGTCTGTACATAACGATACGTGTGAATTAAGTAGTATTTTATTGTACGGCGTGAAATTGCTAAACGCCATGCATTAATAGACTTCTTAAATCACACGTGTCGAATACTATTTTATAGCTCGTGTGACCTAAACCCATTTAAGTCACGCTTTTCTGGGTAAAAATAGCCTACATAAGTCACACATACCGAATACTATTTTATAGCTCGTGTGACCTAAACCCATTTAAGTCACGCTTTTCTGTGTAAAAATAGCCTACATAAGTCACTCATATCGAATACTGTTTTATAGCCCGTGTGACCTAAACCCTTTTAAGTCACGCTTTTCTGGGTAAAGATAGACTACTTAAGTCACAGAAAAGCGTGACTTAAGTGCGGGCTTGGGGCACTTAGGGTTTAGGTCATAAAAGTGTTTAATCGCTCCTCTTATAACTTGGACCACACGCCAATGTGGAAAAAGTTTGTCGGTTAATGGCGGAATGAAAGTTTTTGAGAATATTGGCCACCGATAATATAACGCGACGCACGGCAAAACAGATCTGACCTTAAAAGGCTCCCAAACTAAGGGTTTCGAGCGGAAAATAGGAAACATGCAAAAGCTTTTAGGTCTCTTTTATTATATGATATTGAATGATGACATTACAAGCAAAAACAGTCCAAACCATGTGTTTTTGAAAGAAAAATGGACTGCAAAATGGATTTGACAAGTTGAAAGAACAGTGATGACCCAGTGGTACCGGTCTTGACTTACGGGTCGCAGGTTGTCGGTTCAAAAGCAAGGATATACGCACTGAACATCACAACTGTAATTAAAATAGGCAATTTTGACTCCTAAGATATAGGCAAAACGATACCCAATGATACCTCATAGCGATACGTTGCGGGCTGCTTAGGGATTTACCTCGATACCAGCCGGTCGATTCTGTAAAAATCTCACCCTGAAATCATAAGTGAAGTGAGCACTTAATAGTGTTAATCCCTAGCGAATGACAGCTCACTCCACGCTCACTTCACCCAAGCTTTCACGGTGAGATGGTTACAGAATCGCACGGTTACAGAAATGCATAGCGCGCATTTGTTTTACGTGGAGGTGACATCGAGGTAGCTAAACCGCGACCACCAGGTATCGTAGTGAGGACTCTTCGGCATGTCACCTTCAGTCTCTTGATTATTCATTCCTCTTAACTGTGACTGAGGCGTAGGCCTAAGGGTGAGCTGTAAATCTTAATTGACAACATTTAAAAATATCTTAGGCACATTTCGAACCATACGTGAAAAGATCTCAGCTTGATAGACAACTTCTAAAAAAATCCTAGGAACATTTCTAGATTTATTGGCCTGGAACAATCGCTTAGGTCTGCAAAGATCTAAAGATTGGTTGAAACTAGCCTAGACAAAAGGCACAAAGGAAAGAGGCGTATTCTAGTAATGCCTTGGGCTGTTGTATTATTTTACTGAATAGTTTTAGGTATCGAAGAAGTGTATGGTGACGACGAAGAATGTTATGTATTTGATGGAATTAGTTATTTATTTGGTAGATTTTTGATATTTTAAATTGCAGTCTAAGGTCTGTCAACTTCACGCTGGTGGTGTCGATTTGACCCAGAGCTAGGTGAGAATAGAAACAATAGAATACACTTTATTATGTACACCATATAAATTACAGACATAAGTATAGAAATTTTACAACGGGTGGTCTTATCGCTAGGAGCGATCTTTTAAAGACAAACTTTGTATGGATTGAAAAGGGAAGGAGAGACAAATACTGTAGGTAGTCTGTGGTGTACCATTTACATGATACAATGAATAATAATATACATAAAGTATATTACATTTATCTAAATAAATATATACATATAATAATAGACATGAAATAGGAGTAACGAAAATATCATGATGATGTTTAAGGAGAGACGAAGTGCTTTTTTATCATAATTTTAAAAGTGGACAAAGATTGAGCATGCCTTACCGACACGGGCAAGTCATTCCGTAACCGTACTTGAACAGTAAAAGATTTGTCATAGAAACTGGTGGAATGCATCGGCATCTCTATTCTCAGGTTTTCCGACGACCTCAGATATCTATTATATGTGTCATGAAGGAACTTGAAACGTTCTAGTTAGCGCTGAGCATAGTATACAGTGTGCAGCTTTATTGGCGAAATTAATTTTACACACGAACAGTCTCCATAAGAGATAAGCAATCAGGGTCGTCAGGTATTTTTGTAGTTTAATAAGAAACCGACAGAGGTTTTCGAATTAAATTTAATTTCATAAATGAAGTGTTTGTTTTCTATTAATTAAATTAATTTTATTCGAAAACATTCATTGGTTGTTCTTCTAAGCTCCGCAACGTTAATTAATGATAATAATAACAAGTCTGTTTAATAGCTGTTTATTACTAGAGATATGCCGTAGATGGTGCTACTTCGTAGACTTTGCTAAATCGTAGACTGCGCTACGTCGTAGACTGTGCTACGGCGTGGCATCTTTATCCAACACAACAACAGTAATTTTTCTACATCATTTAGAGAAATTATCCTGGAAGGTTTATGTGTATAAAACATTATGTATGACGAGTATTAAACTTACAGATTATTAAATAATTTTGATGTTTTCTCAAGTAATATAAACCGTGTAAGGCAAAGGTAGGTCGCTAGTCCTTCAATAAAATGTCTATTTCTATTTCAGTTTAGAAATAGTTCTCTTAGAAATAAATCATGTTAGCGTGCAGCGTTCTCACGTAGCACTTATGAAGGCTTTACTCAGAACCATTTAGATGAGCTGAGATGAGATTAGAAGCTTACAGATAAGTATCATTGCGCTCGTAAACTAAAAATGGATGGAGGCATTTATCTTTACGACTTTACCCGTTCTGAGTGTTGCAGACAGCTAAATGTCATGTAGAACCTATTTCATGTGATCGTTTATTTGCTGAACATTGATAGAACATTGGAGTCTGCATATAAATAATGTTAAACACATGTCAAAATGCCTACTGCTGAACAAATTTCAGTGCAAGGAATGTTTCAATGTTATTATAATTAACACTAACCAGAGAGATTGGACCTGAGTTCTCTGTTAAAAATGAAAATCTGCTAATCGTTTTAAAATTGTCGCTGTTGAAAATATTTTATAGAGCCCTTTGTACGTGGCACGGTTTCTTCACTGT
Source organism: Eremobia ochroleuca (assembly GCA_949629135.1). NCBI lineage: Eukaryota > Metazoa > Arthropoda > Insecta > Lepidoptera > Noctuidae > Eremobia > Eremobia ochroleuca. The sequence goes on along the minus strand of OX451403.1, from coordinate 15,902,121 downwards.
ACGGCGTATAAACAGCGTTGTAGAAAAAACGTGTCCGTAAACAAGCTTCCACAATGATCCATAATTAACACTGATGACCGTGCCTACACACGGCGAATAAATCGTAGTTCCTCTGGTAAGAAAATCGTATTTGTACAAAGATACAAACACGATTTTCTTTAAATCTACGTTTTCCTTTAGAAATAAATTAAAACTTTACTTTGAATTTCACGCTGTAGACAGTGAAAGTTCTCGAGGGGCCCGTGGCTAAATAATAACAGCCGCACAGGTCGATCGATCAGGTTAAGCTACGCTTGCCGCGTTTAGTCTGTGGATGGGTGACCATCTTTACATACCGAGACCCGTCCGTGCCTCGGAAAGCACATTAAGTCGTTGGTCCCGGCTGTCATTCGTAGATCTTTGACAATCGTTACGGGTAGTCAGAAGCCCGAAAGTCTGACAACCAGTCTTACCTAGGGGTATCGTATTACCCGGTAACTGGCTTGTGGAGGTCAGATAGGCAGTCGCTTCATGTAAAATACTGGTATTCAGCTGTATCCGGTTAGACTGGAAGCCGACCCCAACATAGTTGGGAAAGGGCTAGGCAGATGATGATAGTTACTGTTCAAAAGGCCTATTAAAGGACAAATAAGCCTCGCACTATGATACATTTGATTGGCTGGGTCTGGATATGTCATGGATGGTCACCCTTCCACGAAAAGACCGCGGCAAGGTTAGCTTATGCTTCACGATAATAGTGAAAAAACCCCTTTGTAACTTGCGGCCACCGATTTATCAACCAATCCTGGTGATTACCGCCAAACAGTCAACAAATTATTACCTCAAGCCTCACAACGAGCAACTCCAGTGCGTTCGTGTACAAAATAGTCTTTATGCAGAGTTCTAGATGTTATCAGAGGTAAGGTTGCCTACGTGCGCGCGATAAGCTTGGTGAAATATGCCGCTACCGTAGCGGGGTAGGCAGATTTGTAGGCTTCACGTAATTTTATTGCTCTCGATGCGTTATGGAGATTGATGGGTGGTTTGTGTATATTATGGGATATAAGATAAGAGGGGCCCGTGGCTAAATAATAACAGTCGCACAGGTCGATCGATCAGGTTAAGCTACACTTGCCGCGGTTGGTCTGTGGATGGGTGACCATCTTTACATACCGAGACCCCTCCGTGCCTCGGAAAGCACGCTAAGCCGTTGGTCCCGGCTGTCATTCGTGGATCTTTGAGAGTCGTTACGGGTTGTCAGTAGCCCGAAAGTCTGACAACCAGTCTTACCAATGGGTATCGTATTACCAAGTAACTGGGTTGTGCGCGTAAAATTTTAGGCTCCTGACCCGTCACGTCGCGTCCCATCGCTAGCCCGTTCTCCGTACTACTTCGTTTTTGCTTAGTGTTCGTTCTGACTCGGCTCCGAAGGGTCGTAGCGTGATGATAAATTAAAGCCTATAAATTTTCCTCAAGAATTGGGCTATAAAATGCAACAAGATTTTATCAAATCCGACCGGTAGTTCCGGAGATGACCCCCTACATACAAACTTACAAACAAGCAAACCAATTTTACCTCTTTATAATATCAGTGTAGAAGTACCTATAGATTTCTTCTAGATTACCCCACCTCTATTACCTCACAAAGTTACCTGTGCCCGCTCCATTCGCACGAACAAAGCGCAACTCCACCAGATAAGATCTGGCTCGCCAAATTACGAAGGGCTGGAATCACGCCAACGAGCCCTGAGCTTCGATATAACTCGATACGTCCACTTATAACGATAACAATCGATTTTGGAATCGCTTTTGATTTATAATAATCGGATAAGTTGGATATTTAATTCGAGAGTTCGGAGACGCTGTTATTGGATGGTTTTGTGATATTAATGAAATTGTTTTTCTTCTTATCTCGTATTTGTAAGAATTATTTGAGAATATTTTTTACCGTTAGTGTTACTTATTATAGTGAAAACGGAAAGAATATATGTAGCGGAATATATTTGGGAAAATAACTTTAATCATCATCTGCCTAACCTTTCTCAAGTATATTGGGCTCGGCTTCCAGTCTCACCTGATGCAGCTGAACACACTAGTATTTTACATAAAGCGGCTACCCATCTGACCTCCACAAACCATTACTGGGTAATACGATACCCCGTTGGGATAACCCGTCACTATTCAGTTGTTAGCACCGGTGAGTATCATGGCATACTACTTCATACACTTAAATCCCTATTTCATATGATTAAAAAGGTACGTTGTAAAGAACAAGCATACTTTTTTCAATATATCACCTTAAAACATACAGTATGTCAATTTACAATCATCATCTGCCTAGCCTTTTCCCAACTATGTTGGGGTCGGCTTCCAGTCTAACCGGATGCAGCTGAATACCAGTATTTTACATGGAGCGACTGCCTATCTGACCTCCACAACACAACACAACACAATACAACAACAACACAACACACACAATTACACAATCACACAATTTACAATACAATATCGTAAATACTCGTAAAATTACTATACTTACCTAATGAATCGCACGTTTCGCAGACTTATTCACATCGTAGCAACTACCCATTTCTAATGTTACTCAAAAAAGACATCTCTCAGAATCAGTGGCGGACTAACCGGGGGGCGGAAGGGCGCGGCCCGCCTCGGGCCTCCGGTCTTGGGGGCCCCCAAAATCCCTCCGCGTTCCCCTGATTAAATCCTAAACAAGACTTTAAAAATGTGCTTAGTACCTACATAATTTCATCAAGATATACTTCTTGACTATTTGCATCTCGGTTGCATCATGCGAGAGGAGTTTTTCGAAACTTAAACTAATTAAAAATATCTTCAATGTACAATGGGTCAAGAGCGACTTGTTAACCTAGTCGTGCTTTCAATAGATTGGAAAAAAATCCAAAGAAATCGATTTCACAGAACTTATTTCGGAGTAAAGTAAATTGAAGGCACGAAAACACATACAACACGCTACAAAAAATAAAAAAAAACTATCTTTGATTTATTTTATCTATTTTTTTTTATCGATCGATTCGCATTTTATTTTCCTCATCCATATCCATTCCATATTGTAGGTATGTATGTTTATTTAGCTTAAATAATTTAATTCGAATTTAAATTTCACTTGCCAGATTTTAACGAAATAAACATAAACACGTATTTATACATACAAATGTGAACTGAATAAAACCCCGCCCCGGACCTCTGACGGGCTTAGTCCGCCACTGCTCAGAATCCTCAATTCTTGATACATCGACTCACAAAATCGACACAAAAACACATGTATCCAGAAATCCTTTAAAAACAAAGAAAAATAAAAACGGATTTAAATCAGTAGCTCCCACAGTGGGGACAATCAATAAAGCGGCCGGCCTGTCCCGCGGGAACCGTTGACATCAATCGACTGTATTCCCATGTCACGTGGGGTTATCGTGTATACGTGGTCTGAAGTTGGTTGCTTGTTAAAAACGGTCAGAACGAAGCTTGGTGAGAGTCCAATATGACGCGACTGAGCGACGCCCTAAGCTGAGGTCCGTACTCCACACGGGTGCCCTTAGCATGGAGTCGCTTAGTTTATAAGTTTTATGCCCTGGCTGGAGGCCTTAATTTATTAGGCATCAACAGAATAGTCTGGTTAAGCGGCCGATAACCACTTTTTTTTTTTGTTTCGTGGTGGAAAATCCTCATGGATGTCCACCGCCCTAGGGCGGGCGGCGGGGTCTGTCAGACTCTTACTGACTAAAAACCACCCCGGTGTTCCCTCTCTCACCTACGCCGGGGGTCGCGGAAACGAACGATACTTCCGCAACCCCCGGCTGAGCCGATAACCAGCTAGGTTGACCTGTGACATGACATTAAAAAAAAAAAAAAAAAGATAATTTTCGTGATTCACGGCCACTTTTTCTTATCCTAGATAATTATGTTTATCATTGTAACCAATTTAGAGGGGCCCGAGGCTAAATAATAACAGCCGCACAGGTCGATTGATCAGGTTAAGCTTCGCTTGCCGCGGTTGGTCTGTGGATGGGTGACCATCTTTACGTACCGAGACCCCTCCGTGCCTCAGAAAGCACGTTAAGCCATTGGTCCCGGCTGTCATTCGTAGATCTTTGACAGTCGCTACGGGTAGTCAGAAGCCCGAAAGTCTGACAGCCAGTCTTAGAGGTATCGTATTACCCAGTAACTGGGTTATGGAGGTCAGATAGGCAGTCGCTCCATGTAAAATACGGCTATTCAGCTGCATCCGGTTAGACTGGAAGCCGACCCCAACATAGTTGGGAAAAGGCTAGGCAGATGATGATTGTAACCAATTATTTAAATACACTTATAAGGTACAGGGTAGCAGAGCCATCGAAGTGGAAACTGAAACCATGATTCAACCACGATTTCAGCTCATGATTCTAGACGTAGCGTAGCAATTTATCGTCAGTTATAAAAAAAAAATCTGCTGTATCATATAAAAGTGGTCAACGTCTCCAACGCGGTAAAAATGTGTGGAACAGATTTTTTTTTTTTAAATAATCGGTCAGAGTTTCTTTTAAAGTCCAGACTTACGGTCAGATCATGTAAAGACCATGTAGATTAATGTCTGAAATCGTCTTTTGAGAAAAGAACCAAATAGATTGAGTGGACCTGTCCAGTCAGTGCACGCATTTGTCAGTAATCGTACAGCTCAACTCAAAACTTTAGATCTCAACAGCTCTACGAACAATACCAAAGAAAGGACATTTGGGTAGGCTGCATAATGCCACAGGTAAGAAATTTAAAGAAACATAGTGTAAATAGGGCTTTAGTCCAATAGGACTAGAAATCAATATTACATATGGCCTTCGTCTTTGTTGAAGAATGATTACTTTTATTCAAACTCAACACAAAAACCACGTTTGGCAAATTAATTTCTAATCACTGGTTTTATAACACTGGTAGTATGATATACCACCACATAACTGGCCGTTAATATTCCCACTGCTAGAACACAAACCTCCCCCACTTGAGAGGAGCTGTAATCTACCACGCGGGACCAGTGAGGGTTGATAGATGTCACATGTCTTCGAACTTTTGGTTCTAGGACGTGCCGGCTCCCCACGATGTTTTCCTGCACCTGCTGAAGAATCATTACTTTTTATTCAACTTTTAACTCAACGGAGAAACAACGTTCCGCAAACAAATTTCAGCCGGTCGATTCTTTAAAAATCTCACCGTGAAATCATGAGTGAAGTGAGCACTTAATAGTGTTAATCCCTGGCGAATGACAGCTCACTCCACGCTCATTTCACCCAAGCTTTCACGGTGAGATGGTTACAGAATCGCACGGGTGATCACTGGTTTTAAAACACTGCACGATTGCACAACAGTCCCAGAAATTGAATAACATGGGTAATTCAAATGACTTCAACAACCAGTCGCTATTAGCAAACGCTTGTTACACGATCACTCCAGTACCTACAATATCACTGCTCTATACTAGTAAAAGCCAAATACGTTAATAATATCCTCGAATGTGGTTGATGGGTGTTTAATTACTGCAAAATAACGCCTCTTGTGTTTAGTTCACTTTATTATGTAGATTTGTTGCAACATGCAAGAGCAGAAAGTAATTAAACCACCATGATTTTATTACGTACGGTAATAGCAGTTGCCTGACCCACCAAATATCGAACGAATTTGAACCCTCTGCTTGTAACATTAAGGATTATTCAATTTGTATGAGTTTATCAGACTAGCGCTACGCGATGAAAAAATACAATAATAATACAGATACGCAAATTTTATCTTTAAAACGTTAGCGTTGGCGAATTATTGTAATATAATGTGTCATTGCTAATAATAGCTTATTTTAACTATTATAGCAAAATAGATGTCCCGTGGACATAATAGAATATTTCAAACATAAAGGTACAAGAAGTGAAAGGTTACTTTTGGACTCACATCCATGTTATCATAGGTTCACTTTTGCAACCACTAGACCAAAGCGACTTAATGAATAATGTTGAAATTAACAAGTCCATCATCTGACAAAACAGTAATCAAAAGCTTACCTACCCTAACGCTACGTATTAAAGATCAAATTAGCATAACTGTATTCTATAATATTTGCCTACCTTGAACAAGTCGTTCTAGTTCATTAAGCTGGTACGTATCGTATAACAGAAGGTTCAAATTCGTCTAACTTCTAGTGGGTCAGCTAACAGCTATTACCCACTGTCCATAAACTGATACCATCTTGCTGCAATCTTCAGATACTCCTTTTGCCTCGTTTACGTTCATAAATCTAGTCATACACGCACGCCGGTTGCGAGTATTATGTATGTACCTGACCTTACTGAAGAACGTCACGTCAGTTCATTTAAAGTTCTGTTTATAAAAGGGGTAAATGAAAAATTTGAAGTTTGGTTTGGATTTTCGAGTAAACCTTGTCTTCAGCGGGCAGCTAGTACATACGTAAACTCACAAACTCAAATGTGTACTCACATGTACTAAAAACTACTATTATTGAGCCACCAACAATAACCTCAACAGGTCTCAAAACAAACTGAATAAGCTTAAATAAGAACCTTTCTCCTTTGTCTTGATCCTTGAAAAATGGTCCTAAGGCCTGCCTGTGATTGATGACAGGCCAGGCTGAATCAAGACAGGCCGTGGCCTCCAATGAATTATAACCGATTTACAAAGACTTAGGTCTGTAGGCAAGTTATTTTTAGAATAAAGGAAGAAATAATAAAGGGTGAGGACTTAATTAATTTACTTTCTAAATAGACTTTTAAATAAAAAAGGTTGAGGTATTGACCATTGAACTTAAATTTAGTTTAGTTTGTGTACAAAAGAATGGGCACCACTGTCATTTTTTTCTATTACATTATAGTGTTTACATAGGGGCCCGTGGCTAAATAATAACATCCGCACAGGTCGATCGATCAGGTTAAGCTACGCTTGCCACGGTTAGTCTGTGGATGTGTGACCATCTTTACATACCGAGACCCCTCCATGCCTCGAAAAGCACGTTAAGCCGTTGGTCTCGGCTGTCATTCGTAGATCTTTGACAGTCGTTACGGGTAGTCAGAAGCCCGAAAGTCTGACAACCAGTCTAACCTATAGAGATATCGTATTACCCCGTAACTGGGTTGTGGAGGTCAGATAGGCAGTCGCTCCATGTAAAATACTGGTATTCAGCTGCATCCGGTTAGAATGGAAGCCGACTCCAACATAGTTGGGAAAATGGTGGCAGATGATGACGATTATAGTTTTTTTTTTTTTTTTTTTTTAACTTTACCCCGCACTAGGAGTTTCTCCTGTATTGTGGGTGCGTTTAAAAACATTTAAACTCACATACACAAACAGCCAGACCCGTAACAACTACTTGTAGGTCATAAAAATATTTGTTCCGTGCGGGACATTTAGTAACATTAAAATGCGAATATACTTAGTGCAATCCACGAAGACGCGCCCCACTCTCTTCCTAATCGTAAGTAGTTATCGCTAGTTAATTCTACACGTGTTTTAGTTTTGGCGATACTCACTATTAATACTAAGTAATTACTAGTGGGGCGCGTCTTCGTAGATTGCACTATCTGTACACAGTTATTATACAACTAACTAGTTAAACTAGGTACTAAATTAAATAACTGACTAACTTTATATATATACAAATAAAAACAAAGAGACACTTAGGGCTGATTTTTCCAACGATAATTTCATCGCATGAATAATTTTGAATTTTTGACAGTTCTTCCCTACAAAATCTGTCAGACGTCAATTTTATTCCACGAATAAAAATAATCTGTCGATTTAAAAATCAGTCCTTCACATTAGACATCGAAGTATGCCTCCGCGTCGCTGTGACCCGGATCTACTTTCAGAAATAAAATAATTTGTCATTTATCATGGAACATAATGCAAATTCTTTAGCCAAAGAAAGAACCAGCCATCTGGTAACTTGAAGTTCACCAGTCGGTGAGAAAATTCCTTCAAAAGGAAACGCTAAAACGTTTCGATTCCAACACGTTTCGAACTCAAAATTGCCCATAAGCTTGCACACTACATCCAGCCGTGCTTGGAACGTGCGTGCGCGCTTACGTTGCGTCCCACACCAGGCAACAACTTTATGCCGTCTGGTCTCTTCCGTCATTGTCTAATAAAATAGTTATTTTTCCAGCTATAAATCATAATGGATGCATAGCCAAAAAGTCCTTTCACAAAATAACCTTCCATAATTACATAATAATAAGATTTTCTAACAGTTCCCTAAATCTTTTCATTGTTGCCTCTCGTAAAGGTCACGATGAATCCTCAAGCAAAAGCTACTTCTTTATAATACTTATATTATTAGCCCATCTCGAAAGAAAAATATTTTTTTTTTACATTACCCAACTTAAACCTAGTGATCTGGTTCATAAAGTAGAAAATTGTCTAATACGCCTACAGCGTTGATACAAAATGAAAAATATATAAACAAAACAACGACCACAGATTAATAAAAGAAGACAATGAGATATAAAATCTCCTTTGTTATTTTTATGAAACACAATAAAAAAATTAAGGACTTCTGAAGTTATTGCGATTCTTAAGATATTGTTTTTTAAAATGTCTGTGATATATATGTTGATTTGATTTTAAAATTACAGAAAGTATTTTAGCTGCCTCATGAGTCGTGGTCGCAAGTGCGACTGCTGTGCATGAGGTTAGAGATTCGATCCTCGTATTGGGTGTATTAATTTTTTATTGAGTTTTTTTTTAAGAAATTCCTAGTATCAACGCACGGGTCGATCGAACAGGTCAAGCTACGCTTGCCATGGGCCGTGGATGGGTGACCGTCTTCACATACCAACACCCCACCGTGCCTCGGAAAGCACGTCAAGCCATTGGACCTGGCTGTCATTTGTGGATGTTTGACAGTCGTTACGGGTCGTCAGAAGCCCGAAAGTCTGACAACCAGTCTTACCAAGGGGTATCGCATTATCCAGTAACTGGGTTGTGGAGATAAGATAGGCAGTCGCTCCATGTAAAATACTGGTATTCAGCTGCGTCCTGTTACACTGGAAACCAACCCCAACATAGTTAGGAAAAGGCCAGGCAGGTGACAATCTTGGGGTTTAGATTTATGTTCAATTTAAGGCAATAGGAGAGCAGTGGTGGCTCAGTGGTTATGGACCCGTCTTTCGAGTTGTAGGTCGTGGGTTTGAATTCAAACAGGCGCGTTACTTTGTATAATTTATTTCATCGAGAGGAAACCGTGTCAGCTTTCTCAAAGCTTTAAAGTTAAGTATGTGTCCCTGCCAGCTAAATGTTTGTTTTCCGATAAGTAAAAAAAAAAAACACGCCAGGAAAACTATCACAGCTAAGAAGGCTTAACCAGTAATAGTCGACCAACTTACTTTTGCAGTTGGAATGTACAAAAGTACATGTTTTTCAACTACAATGCCCGGTCTGTTCCTGGGGTAAATTCATCCCAACTACGGAACCCTTCATTGTGCGTGGACCAACACGCACTCGGCCGGTTTGTATTCATGTTATTATATCCATTTACTGAACTAAAAGTTATTTGTATTTTTTTGTTTCACGAACTGTGTCCAAATTAACTTTATTCTTTCTTTCAATCTAAATGTTGTAGCTTTTCTAAATCAGTATTTCACAGAAATACACAAAACCTTTAGAGAATCACTACCCAGCTATTTCGATAAAATCCGGAGGCTTGAAATAAATCTCAATTTTTTTGCGGAACTTACTTTTATTTGGTTTGGTTCCGAACTTCGCAACTGAAACCAATTCAATCATTCAGAAGTACAAAAAGTAACCTAAGATTGTCTTACGAAAAAATGGATTGATTACAGTGAAATATAAAACTTGGAGAGTGAGGAATGTGTGGGGAATGCTTTAAAATAATTTACTGTTAAAAGAATTAACGGAACAAGTGACGGTTCCTAAATTACCGTTGGTTGATAAAGTTTTCATTTTGACACGTGTGAAAGTTCCTAAAGAACCCGAGTACCCTTGTCAACTTGCCTAATGAACTACTGTACGGTTTCTGATCGTGACGATAGGTCGTGGTGAAGCAAAATGAAAGATAGCGGACTGTATAACAAGAAGTGTACTTAATGACGACACGGTTGGCCCAGTGGTTAAGCGATTGACTGCTGCGCTGCGTGTCGCGGATTCGATTCCCGCTCGAAACAAATATATTTGTATGACGTACAAGTAGTTGTTCCAGGTCTGGCTGTTTGTGTATGTGGACTTAAAATGCTTGTAAACACACTCACAATACTGGAGAAATTCCTTTACAAAAAAAAATAAAAATAAATTACAACGGTGGCTAAAGATGTAAATAAGAGACTAATAATTGAAGACGCACAAGCGCAGCCGTGCTTGAAGGCGAGCAACAGCTGACTGTCGTGGTGGTATGGCGCGGGGGCCCGCGCTCGGCCGTCGGCCGACTGACTCCCCGCTGTCCCCGCACCCCTCGTTAACTGCCGCCAGCGCGCGGCGATGTTGAGTGGAGCGGTCTCAACAGTCTCCCTTCCCTTTTAATTGAAACCGTACTGCCGTGCGATTCTGTAACCATCTCACCGTGAAAGCTTGGGTGAAGTGAGCGTGGAGTGAGCTGTCATTCGCTAGGGATTAACACTATTACGTGCTCACTTCACTTATGATTTCACGGTGAAATTTTTACAGAATCGACCGGCAGTAGTCCACTAACTTGCACTCTAAAGAAGGACAGTTCCATACTCATTCTTTTGGATGTATGTGAACTAGGATAATTTAAGAACAGTCAGAGCCAGAAGTCGTATAACCGATTTTCAGTTACACGGTTTACAAAAAGACAAGGTCGTTTATTGCAAATGAATAAGAACCAATAATCTGCATCAAACTTTATTGTGTAGTTTAGAAGAACTACGTGATCACACAGACAGACACGATAAAAGACGAGTTTGTAATATGTTCAGAGTAATAATAATACATCAAGAAGCTACGCCGTAGCTAACTCTACGACGTAGCACCTTCTGCGACGTAGCACCCTCTACGACGTAGCTGAAGCAAAAAAAACTAGTAGACTTGTATTAGGTTGTCCCTACACACTGCTAGTACTAGTTTTTTCATACTTTTCGTTACTTATTATTTCGTTTTAGAATTTTTACCACACCTAGCCTATTTTTATGTGTATTTCCCAGATAGATAGATAAACTATTTATTTCGTGTACAAAAGAGACAAAGAAAAACACACAAAAGCACAATGAAATTCTAACAAATTACAAGAATATATAAAATAAAAGTGGCAACAGACAAAAAAATGTAAACATACTAAAAGAAATTCAGTGACACTAATCTTATGATCATCATCATCTGCCTGCCTTTTCCCAACTGTGTTGTGGTCAGCTTCCTGTCTAACCGGATGCAGCTGAATACCAGCATTTTACATGGAGCGACTGCCTATCTGACCTTCACAACCCAGTTACTGGGTAATACGATATCCTTAGTAGGACTGGTTGTCAGACTTTCTGGCTTCTGACTACCCCAACCCCCCCCCCCCGTAACGACTGTCAAAGATCCACGAATGACAGCCGGGACCAACGGCTTAGCGTCCGAGGCACGGAAGGGTCTCAGTATGTAAAGATGTTCACCCATCTACAGACCAACCGCGGCAATATGCGGCTGCTATTATTTTAGCCGGGGGCCCCTCTCTTACGCCTCTCTCTAAACTTATGATAATTAAAAAAAAAGAAACATTCTTCATTCATTACAGATGTCATTTCCTGGTATCCAAATTTCTTGTTCGGTTCATCAACGGAGTTACCACGCAGGTACTTTACTTTATTTTCTAGGTAATATCTACGACATGAAAAACCACCGAGAAACCAGTTAGGCCCGTGTCACACCAACACAGACGCTGTCGAGTGTCGCCGCGCTCCATCCATTATGCTCCTCGTAAGCACGCCTCGTAAACATAGTCCTTATGCACCGGCCTTGCTGCTTTGTCCCTGCTTGGTGCACAGCAGACATCTTAATGGTTTTACTGCAAGGCGCCATAGCAAAACGTGGTGCCGATTCTGTTGTTTACAAAATAAACAAAATTTAAGTTGGGCGAAGTGAGCGTGGAGTGAGCTGTCATTCGCTAGGGATTAACACTATTAAGTGCTCACTTCACTTATGATTTCACGGTGAGATTTTTACAGAATCGACTGGCAGTGCACCTTTTTCTTTCTATTTCACTAAGAAAAGGACAGCAGATAAATAGTAGTTTAGTCCTGTCATAGACAAGTTTAGACGTGATTAAAAAATCTGCTACTAGTCAGCGCTTGACGTTATTTGACGTAAAATACGTCAAATAACGTCAAGCGCTGACTAATTTGACAGGATTAAACTAATATTTATCTTCTGTCATTTTCTTAATGAAATAGATAGAAAAAGATGCACTGAACTTAAATTTAGTTTATTTTATAAACAAGGGAATCGGCGCCAGTGACGAATTAATTTGGAAGAACAGCCGGTTGATTCTGCAAAAATCTCACGGTGAAATCATAAGTGAAGTGAGCACTTAGTGTTAGTCCCTAGCGAATGACAGCTCACTCCACACTCACTTCACCCAAGCTTTCACGGTGAGATGGTTACAGAATCGCACGGCAGATGTATTACTAAGACAATATATGAATTTACAATGTGTGTCAAACTAGCGTTGCTATTCACAAACATTTGACAGGCTGTAGTATCGAAAATGAAACATTTTCAATTACTTATTTGCTGTTCTCTCGACAGCAAACAGCGTCGGAAGAATGTCAGTCGCCTATTTTATTTAAACTGACTAAATTTAAGAGTTTTGGATTTGGCAATAGCCTTTAAAGGGCTCCTTGTATAACATTGATTGATGTTCGATTCGGCACGCAGAACGGAGATGTTGAAGCGAAAATCGGAGGCTTTTGCGTAACTGTGATATTTGTTTGTTGCTCTAATAACCAAGCTTTATAGACTTTGACTTAGATTGCATTTTTTTCAGGGGTGTCTTCTCCTGTAAGTCATAATTTCATGTGAGTAACTAATATTACGCGCATGAAATAACTCTCTCTCTCTCTCTATGTTACTTGACATCACGCCAGTAATCATTAATGTCAATGTCAATTAATGTGTGTTGTCTTTAGTCCCTGGCCCTGACATCAAGCTTGAGCACGAGGATTTTGTCTACTTTGTATATTTTATGTCTTTTCTTATTATCATTATTATTTTTTTTTTTTATTTGTAAGGTGCGTTTTGTTTGTGCAGAATAAAGGTTTTTTTTTCTTTCTTTCTTTCTAATCCCCAAATGGTTAGACAGAGGTTTACCTATAGTAACACCCACATTCCATCAGTTATTTATTAGTCCCATGTATTAAGTGCGAGCCTATTACCACTAACAGGGCACAAATCCAGTCTCCGGGATGCTACTGAGAAATAACACTTTGCCCGAACTGGAAATCGAATCTAGTAGTGCCTCGTGCTCAGCGGGGGCGCTCGTGACCGCTAGACCAACGTGACAGTTTACAACACTCTATTTTATACATAGCAGTTCCAGGAAAAAGTAGACGAACGTCGTATTTCATTATCGGAGTAATGGCCCCAGAAGCGTTTGATTTCTTAGAATAGAATAGAATAGAATACTCTTTATTATGTACACCATATAAATTTTCTTCACATTTGACACATATTGATTTCTTCACATTTCTTTATTAACATCATAAGTTTTACCATAAGAAAAATAACTATAAAACCACATAACTAATGAGTCATCTTAAAGAAATACAGATAATTAATTCCGTTTCACATCAAACAACAAAATTCGTTGCAATTCGCTTCGGCGTACGTTCCAGATTTACCACGTGCAGCGCGACCAAATTGTGATGCCTTCAAATTGAATAGTCTCCTACCATCCAGCGTGGCGTACTGAATTTTGCCGATTTATATAAGGTTCGAACTGAAAATTAAGCTAAGTCAGACGGTTGTGGAAATGCACTTCCATTAAATATTCAAGTCGGGTATTAGTGAGGGAAATTATGACGAGTTTCGTACTCCTAATGTATGAGCTGACTTGATTGCTGTGTTATCGTATTTCTAACTTCACTTCGCTAGTTCATTAGTGTTAGTAGAAGGGAATTGAAATGTTTTTGTCAGAACTTTTGGTAAGAATGCACCGAAAGGTTCTGAATCTGATAGCGCAGCGTGTAAATTTCCAGAATTAAATAGGCAGCTATTATCGATATTCTTGGTAGACCGATAAAGGACGATAAAACGATATCATCTGCCTAGCCTTTCCCCGACTATGTTGGGGTCGGCTTCCAGTATGACCGAATGCAGCTGAATACCAGTATTATACATGGGGCGACTGCCTATCTGACCTCCCAGTCACTGGGTAAATACGATACCCCTTGGAAAGACTGGTTGTCAGACTTTCGGGCTACTGACGATCCGTAACGACTGCCAAAGATGCACGAATGACAGCCGGGACCAACGGCTTAACGTACTTTCCGAGGCACGGAGGGGTCTTGGTATGTGAAGATGGTCACCCATCCACGGACTAACTGTAGCAAGCGCTTAACCTGATCGCCTGGTCTTGATTACTAGTTTATTTATTTATAAAAAAATATGTGTTAGGTATGTTAGAACTGTGTGTACTCCCCGTCACTTATCCCTATAGGTTCATTAGAAAACCAGCGTCAGACAGCATCTGTCTGGCATTGATGCCGAAATTAAAAATTTTCACGCAGCCGTAAGGCACACACTATTGTTGTTTGAAATATTTTAATTTTGTGTTTCACAAACTGTGTCCAAATAAACTTTATTCTTTCTTTCTTTCTTAATAGTAGACCCACTTTGTCGACAATTTAACCCTTCTTAGCAATATTGGGGTTTATTTATAAACGATGATTGAGGTTAATTAATGACGTTTAAACGTAAAAAATGTTTCCCTAATCACTACTTAACTTTAAGCCATTGATTCCCAAAGTGATCCAAGTGGACTCCCAGGGGTCCACAAGAGACTCGACGGGGGTCTGTGTTAGATCTAATCTTCACATTTTTTGTATAAAAAAATATGGTAGAAATGGTAGAAAGAGCTGCAGGGGGTTAAACACATCATTTGAATATTGTGTACGTAGTTTCATTTGGGCACATGTTAATCACAGAAATTCTTTTATTTCACCAGCAAAAGCAAATCTGAGCCCATATCTACGTCACAGGAGCGATCATTACTTAGCTCCCACCCAAAATAAAAACATGACTTAGCCGTAGGTACAAACAAAAGCACTTTAAGAAATACATCCATAATTCGCGGGTTTATTATGAAATGCTGTTAAAGCTGCTCGTTACAGCCTCTAAGGTATTACGTAATATGAACGGTAATACTGAGAGGAGGCTAACTAATTTTCGCATTGCTATTAACGTCCTAATTCCGTATTTATGTAACAATATTATTTATGTAAGTAGTTATACATAAAATATATTATTATAGGTATTCGGGTGTAATTATGTTTCTCCTAATATACAACGTGTAACGTTAAATGCGCAAAACCTCAGACACCCCAACTGATTTTTAATTCAATTGGCCTATTTCAGAGAGAAAATGAGTCATTAAAAAAATTGTAAAGGTTTTATGTGCTGTTTTAATTTTACTGGCCATTCTGATCGTTTCTTGCGTCTGCGACGACGCTTTACCGAGGGAAGAGTTGTCACTGGGCCGCAGCGCCGCACTGACATTGGCTTGCTTGACTTATTAATAAATAGATACGGCTACGTTTTGAATGAAGATTTTTTTGAAAAATGTGACCTATATTAAAAAGTGGTTCAATTAATTCTGCTCGTTATTCTGATCAAACTATTTTCAGGTTTTGCGCATTTCACGTTACACGTTGTATGCGTAATTAGAATATAATGTTTCCACTGCTGAAACACAGGCGTCTTCTCGGTGTTAGGGAGTGGACCGTTATCCACCACGCTCGCCCGGTGTGGTTTGGTAGATGTCACATGTCTACGAATTGTTGGTCCTAGGACGTGCCGGTTTCCTCACGATGTTGTCCTTCACCGTTTTGAGAGCTTTCGTGATGAAATAATTTACACAGAGTAAAGCACCTGCCTGACCTAAAATTCGTAAGTCGCGGCCTCTGTGAAAATACAGGATCAAATTAAATTAGCTAGCAACGCTTGCGGTTGATGACTCCAATGAAAACCTGATCAAATTAATTTAGATATCGACACCCAGACACCCATCATGTTTGCGAAGTTTCGCTAGCTAATTTAGATATCGACACCCAGACGCCCATCATGTTTGCGAAGTTTCGCTAGCTAATTTAGATATTGACACCCAGACACCCATCATGTTTGCGAAGTTTCGCTAGCTAATTTAGATATCGACACCCAGACGCCCATCATGTTTGCGAAGTTTCGCTAGCTAATTTATATATCGACACCCAGACACCCATCATGTTTGCGAAGTTTCGCTAGCTAATTTAGATATCGACACCCAGACGCCCATCATGTTTGCGAAGTTTCGCTAGCTAATTTATATATCGACACCCAGACACCCATCATGTTTGCGAAGTTTCGCTAGCTAATTTAGATATCGACACCCAGACGCCCATCATGTTTGCGAAGTTTCGCTAGCTAATTTATATATCGACACCCAGACACCCATCATGTTTGCGAAGTTTCGCTAGCTAATTTAGATATCGACACCCAGACACCCATCATGTTTGCGAAGTTTCGCTAGCTAATTTAGATATCGACACCCAGACGCCCATCATGTTTGCGAAGTTTCGCTAGCTAATTTAGATATCGACACCCAGACACCCATCATGTTTGCGAAGTTTCGCTAGCTAATTTAGATATCGACACCCAGACGCCCATCATGTTTGCGAAGTTTCGCTAGCTAATTTAGATATCGACACCCAGACGCCCATCATGTTTGCGAAGTTTCGCTAGCTAATTTATATATCGACACCCAGACACCCATCATGTTTGCGAAGTTTCGCTAGCTATTTTAGATATCGACACCCAGACGCCCATCATGTTTGCGAAGTTTCGCTAGCTAATTTATATATCGACACCCAGACACCCATCATGTTTGCGAAGTTTCGCTAGCTAATTTAGATATCGACACCCAGACGCCCATCATGTTTGCGAAGTTTCGCTAGCTAATTTATATATCGACACCCAGACACCCATCATGTTTGCGAAGTTTCGCTAGCTATTTTAGATATCGACACCCAGACGCCCATCATGTTTGCGAAGTTTCGCTAGCTAATTTAGATATCGACACCCAGACACCCATCATGTTTGCGAAGTTTCGCTAGCTAATTTAGATATCGACACCCAGACGCCCATCATGTTTGCGAAGTTTCGCTAGCTAATTTATATATCGACACCCAGACGCCCATCATGTTTGCGAAGTTTCGCTAGCTAATTTATATATCGACACCCAGAAACCCATCATGTTTGCGAAGTTTCGCTAGCTAATTTAGATATCGACACCCAGACGCCCATCAAGTTTGCGGAGTTTCACTAGCTAATTTAATTTGACCCTGTATACATCCTACTCACGGCAGGGGCCCGTGGCTAAATGATAACAGTCGCACAGGTCGATCTATCAGGTTAAGCTACGCTTGCCGCTGTTGGTCTGTGGATAGGTGACCATCTTTACATACCGAGACCCCTCCGTGCCTCGGAATGCACGTTAGGCCGTTGGTCCCGGCTCTCATTCGTGGATCTTTGACAGTCGTTACGGGTAGTCAGAAGCCCGAAAGTCTGACAACCAATCTTACCAAGGGCTATCGTATTACACAGTAACTGGGTTGTGCAGATCAGATAGGCAGTCGCTCTATGTAAAATACTGGTATTCAGCTGACCCCAACATAGTTGGGAAAAGGCTAGGAAGATGATGATACATCTTACTCACGAGATTGACCATGCGTTTTGCTCAAAATGTGTTACAAAGTGGTAATCATCTGGTAATCCAGATGATTCACGATCATGAAACCTGGGAATGAATTAGTTACGATAGCAAAAGATTAAGTAAAATTCCCTCATTATATTTCACTAATTTTTGGTCAATGGTGTCCAAATACTCGTACAACTTGAAATACACGATCATATTCAACCGAGTCGGTTAAAGTATACACCATATTTTCAAGCCTACGTATTCACATACACAGTACTCGTACTATAAAGACTATACAACGTGTAACGTTAAATGCGCAAAACCTCAGACACCCCAACTGATTTTTAATTCAATTGACCTATTTCAGAGAGAAAATAAGTCATTAAAAAAATTTAAAATGTTTTATGTGCTGTTTCAGTTTTACTGGCCATTCTGATCGTTTCTTGAGTCTGCGACGACGCTTTATCGAGGGAGGAGTCATCACCGGGCCGCTGCGCCGCGCCGACATTGGCTTGCTTGACCTATTAATAAATAGACACGGCAACGTTTTTAATGAAGATTTTTGAAAAATGTAGCCTATATAAAAGTGGTTCAATTAATTCTGCTCGTTATTCTGATCAAACTATTTTCAGGTTTTGCGCATTTAATGTTACACGTTGTATATGGTGGTAGCAATGCAAAATACGAGTCAAGCATTGATTAGTATTAAGAATATAAGGTATTAAACTTCGCACTGTTTGGAATAATTACGAATGTTATTCGACAAACCTCCGTTTAATTTATACCGTGAGCTCACAGAGAACTCACATTACCATATTCACCCTGTGAATAAAGCAACACACCACACTTGCAAAGTACTTAAACAAAACAACAATGGCCACCAAAATCGTATCCAAGGACCAACCCACCAATATCGATATAAAAAATTCAGCTTAGTACAAACCCAGGACCAAAATGGTTGGTCCTTATTGGCTACCTTATCGATACTCTCTCAAGGCATTTTAGCTCCAATAATTTATTCAAGAACTCCCGATTCAAAGGTTGCTGAAGGAAGTCCAAAGTTCTCAATTAGGGTCCCCACAGCAACTAGGAAGAGTTATCAGGGACTTTAAGTTAGTTTATTTCTAAAACATAACGTAGAAACGGAATATTTTATCCCGAGGACGGAGATACGTGAGCGTGGTTGGTCTGGATGTGGAGTTGGAGCGTAGTTGAATTTAATTCAAGCAATCTGTTCTGTTCTGTGGTTGTCAGACTTTTGGGCTTCTGACTACGTCAAAGATCTGTGAATGGCAGTTGGGGACAAGGCTTAACGTGCTTTCCGAGACAAGGAGGTGTATCGATATATAATGGATGGTCCCATTCACGAAACCGAACGGGCCGTGCGGCCGTTATAATAATAATAATAATATCCCACAACTTTCACACAACGCCATCTAGTCCCAAACTAAGCAGAGCTTGTGCTATGAGTACTAGACAACTGATAAACATACATATATATTTCTAAATACATATAGATAAATTACACCCAGACAATGAACAAATGATCGTGCTCATCACACAAACATTTGTCCTAGGTGGGAATCGAACCCACGACCTTGCGCATAGCAGGCAGGGCCACTGACCACTAGACCAACAGGCGTCTCAGTTATAATTTAATTATAAATACATATAAAAAATAAATACAGGTCGGTAAGAGAAAAAATCTGGTCATATACACAAATTCTACCAGCCATGCCCGGCCCAGTTCATAACCCAGCGAAGCCGTCGCCTATCTTAATGTTTCCTCAGAGTAGTAAATAATTATTTTACTTTTTTGAGTGAAATAAATTATCTGAAACCGTAAACCGTAAATATCTTGAAAATAGCCTACTACACAAAAAAAAAAACAAACTGTAGAAAAAAAATTCATAGAAAAGTACAGACGCCAGCACATCAAGCTACCCGAAACTGTCAGATTTTCCCAATCAACTTTGAACCTTATGCTGTAGCGATAAAGTTGAAAATATATTAAAGAAATCTGACGGATTGTAGTAGCTTGATGTGCTGGCGTCTGTACAATAAATGCGCGGTCGAAATGTATGGAACAGCAGTTTATTTATGTTTGATTACTGACGAATTTTTTTACGCACCGGTTCTTTTTTTTCTTGCAAACTTTTTATTAATCGCTATTAAATTAATTTAAAATTATAAATTCATTTATAATAAGAAATCAGCCGTGCGATTCTGTAACCATGTCACCGTGAAAGCTTGGGTGAAGTGAGCGTGGAGTGAGTTGTCATTCGATACGGATTAACACTATTAAGTGTTCACTTCACCTATGATTTCACGGTGAGATTTTTACATAATCGACCGGCAGTTTAGACATATATTCCGCATCACTTCCAGTATCAAAATAAACTAACTTTTCTTCGTTCAAGTAGAAATCTAATCTCTAGTTGTCTCCAAAGTTTTCTTTGATCCCGCGAGTGTCTAATGATCGAGCGAAGTTTTAAGTAAGATTCTTTGTTTTCCAAAAGTTGGAATGTTTTCCAATACCTACGATCCCCGGCTCTTTTTATGAGACGTCTTGTCCCTGCCACTCATATTACGATTACTTTGGTAATTTTACCTTTATTTAGTTCATTCTCAGAAAAAGTACTGGGATATAATGTTCGCAATGTTTTTTGAAGCGTTTCTAAAGGAAATTACGTTCTGATAATTTTTATTGAAGTTTGTGTGTTTTTTTATAAAATGTTGTTTTAATACAGAACCCTAATTGCGTAACACACTGTCAATCACAAACTTCATCATTTTGAAGCATATTGCTAATCCATTACTTCATATGTTCGAAACATTTGTCTGCTCAACAACGTTAATAACGCAATGAATGTTGTTGAACTGTCAAAATTAAAGTAATTTCTACTGTTAGTGTGTTACACAGCTACCCCGCAGATTATGATATGACGATTAGTAGTTATTTTAAAAAAGTAAGTACCTAATAAAGTAATTTACTTTACTTGTAGCTAATAAGTACACGCATTATTTATTTGTGTACACAGAATCTACAAGAAGCAACAGAAAATAAAGAACTTAATAATTATAACAAAGAGTCATAATTAGGTATATCGAGCATTTTCTTAAGGCTCGTGCAGACTGGCGCGACTTGACGCGCAACGTGGCACGGGGCGATTCTGCGATATTATCGCGCCGCAACACCTTTCACACTAGAGCGACGCGAATCGAGGTCGCTACCGCGATATCGCCGCGATATCGATCAACCATCTTGCGGTGCGACAGGTCGCCCCTGTGTGAATTGTCGCGCGCGTTTCCATAGAAATTGTTCTACGGATATATATCGCAGAAAGGCGTCGCACCTGTCTGTACGAGACCTTATTCAGCACGCAACAGTTCACTGATGGATCTGGGCTTGATAAATACATACTAAAATAATCATAATAATCATATTTCGCGAACGTATTAATGGTCGCTCTGGTTGGTTTATTTACACCCGCCTTTAACAGACAGATTTGACGTAACTAGGACTATTTATGCCCAACTAAGTTACTCCAAAAATAATCTGGCTCTTCGAGACGTCTGTAGATAATCACGCACACACTTGCCCACTTTATTTCATAGTAGTTTCTGCCCGCGATTTAGTCCGCTTCATTGTTCTTGGTCCCCTGACCCAGCCCGCCGCATCGCATCGCCTGCCCGCGCTATTTTGCTCGGTTCCTAAGGATTCTAGCGTAATGTTAAATAGCATGTAGCTTTTCTCAAGAATAGGGCTATCGAAAACAAAAAGATTTTTTTTAATCCGACTGGTAGTTCCAGAGACTACCGCGTTCAAACAAACAAACAAACAAACTCTTCAGCTTTTTTATTAGAATATATTTATAGATATAGACGATGTACGGTCAAGGAAATTCATTATTTATGAAATTGTTTCACTCACATCAATTTTCCATGTTGTAGTCAATTCCTATAACTGTCAAAGAATTATAGTTGTGCTTTGAATATACTGACAATTCAAGGTGGTCGTGAATTTGATAAACCAGGTTAGGCTACACTTACCGCGGTTTGTCTGTGTATGGGTGACCCCTCCATGCCTCTGAAATCACGTTAAGCCGTTGGTCCCGGCTGTCATCGGTGGATCTTTGACAGTCTATATGGGTCGTCAGAAGCCCGGAAGCCAGTCAACCAGTCTTACCAAAGGGTATCTTATTACCCGATAACTGGGTCGTGGAGGTCAGATAGGCTGTCGTTCCATGTAAAATACTGGTATTCAACTGCATCCGATTACACTGGAAGCCGGCCCCAACATAGTTGGGAAAAGGCTAGGCAGGTCTGATAAACAATTCATTTCTTGACTTTACCAACAAGTTGATGTCCAATATCGAACAACCTCAATTATTATCGAAGCATAATTATTAACAGAATATTAACACAGGACCTGCCCTTGAGCGAAACAATTTAACATTAATGGTATGGCTAAGTTTCGGCCGACCGGATCACGGTTGACTGACTCGACGCCTCGCCTGTTGCGGGTTAAGACGAAAAATGGGCTTTTGGTAACATTCTATGTTTTGTTTAAATGTTGTCTGATTAGTAGCGGTGGTGTACGTGAAGTACAATGTTTGATTCTCGGGTTGCGCAAAACATTATTGATTATTTTGTTTTCTCCCCCATTGCACTGACTTCGGCAATTGTAGAGTGTGGGTAGCAAAATGTTGCACCTACATACAACGTGTAACGTTAAATGCGCAAAACCTCAGACACCCCAACTGATTTTTAATTCAATTGCCCTATTTCAGAGAGAAAATAAGTCATTAAAAAAATTGTAAAGGTTTATGTGATGTTTTAGTTTTACTGGCCATTCTGATCGTTTCTTGCGTGTGCGACGACGCTTTATCGAGGGAGGAGTCGTCACCGGGCCGCTGTGCCGCGCTGACATTGGGTTGTTTGACCTATTAATAAAAAGACACGGCAACGTTTTCAGTGAAGATTTTTTGAAAAATGTGACCTGTATTAAAAAGTGGTTCAATTAATTCTGCTCGTTATTCTGATCAAACTATTTTCAGGTTTTGCGCATTTAACGTTACACGTTGTATACAGGGTGGCAGGGACGCACAAATCGTAACCACAAATCAATCAAATTAATAAGTATACGACAAGGACTAACTAAATACATGATTCTGAAGCCCGTAGTGTAGAAATTGTAATAATAATAAACATTTATTTCAAACCAGCCGTGCGATTCTGTAACCATCTCACCGTGAAAACTCGGGTGAAGTAAGCGTGGAGTGAGTCGTCAATAGTGTCAATCCCTAGCACCAGCATGACTCACAGCTCACTCTAAGCTCACTTCACCTTAGTTATCACGGTGACATTTTTCCAGAATCGACCGGCAGGTCCATATTTTGTCAGTAACAATGTACTTAAAAAACTAATGTTAGTATCGGAAAAAAAATTAAATTACGGCATGAAGGCGCACCCACCTTTGCAGCATGGGGGACTCATCTATCAGCAAAAACAAGCAGTATAGTGTTGGTACTGCCACGAACGCGAGCGAGTAGGAAGGCACCTCTTTTCCTAACGATAACGACGAAGCCATCCACCCGCGCCTCAGCAAACATCCCTGACGCACTGCAACGCCATGGTAGCCCCAATAGTACCCTGAGTGCATTATTATATTGGACACGCAGGTCGCTGTATGCCCGCTGCAAATAACTGACTCACAGGCTGCAGGTGTAAAAAGGTAAGAATAAAAACGCCGGGTAAGAATAAAAACTTTTTTATAAAAAAACAACCGACTTCCAAAAAAACACTACAAATTGAAAAATAATTTTAATTTTGGAATTCGGTGTCGTTGGTACCGCATTTTCGTTTTTTGACACCGACTTCCGAAATTAAAGTTATTTTTCACTTTGTAGTGTTTTTTGGAAGTCAGTTGTTTTTTTATAAAAAAGTTTTTATTTTTCATTTTTTTAGTTATACCTACCCTACACAAATTCATATAACACTATTTGCTATGTAAATATCAGTGACAGGAAGCTATTAAAACATCATCAACAACTTTGACAGAAATGAGGGTGACCACATCTGCGTACTGCATCTGCCTTTATAGGGTACAGACGTGATGTTATGTTGTGCGATTGCGTAAACAATGCATACATATGCGATAGCAGCAATCGCGGTTGTTTACTGGTACGAGTATTTATTGAAGAGTGCCGTTGTCTGTCTCCAAAACTCATCACCAGATCTTTACGAAATTTAAGTGGGATCATTTCGTAATAAACCTCTATGGAACATTTTTTTTTTTTAATCCTTCCATATATGATGGAGTTATGCCCAAACATATTACATAATATATAAATATACATAAACATCTGAATTGATAACCTCCTCCTTTTAAAGTCGGTTAAAAACCACGGACTCTAAAGAGCATTACTTCACTCTTGCCAATATTATATAGCCTCAACCCATGAGCCATCGCATATGATTCACATATCGACACTAATCTCCTCACAGCACAGACACAACACCATGTCGTCTGCATAACTAAGATTATTGGTACACACTCCGTCAACATGACATCTGACCTTGGTGCTACTGAGCTCAACAATCAGCCGGATAATGTAAAGGTTGGTTTAAGCGTTTGTTATTAAAAAAAAAATAGCTTCTTCATAGAAAATTGCAATATGTACACGGACAAAATTTACTGAACAGCTGGTCGATTCTGTAAAAATCTTACCGTGGAATCATAAGTGAAGTGAGCACTTAATAGTGTCAATCCCTACCATTAGGGAATGACAGAGCTCACTTCCCGCTCACGTCACCTAAGTTCTCACGGTGAGATTTTTACAGAATAGCACTGCAGTATTTTGGTTTTATAACCGACGAAAAATTTTGTGTACTCATTTGGCTATTGAGAGTCAAGTACTTAATCCAAGATCTACATTTTTAAAATCATTTAGTTTTGATAAGGTTTAGTTTAAAAAATGTTACTAACTAAGGAAAAGATATATAGAAGATTTAAATAATTTGTTCAAATCTGAAAAAAAAAAAAAACGATCAGCATCATAAGTTCCCAAAACACCACATTTACTGATGTCGCACCTTTCGACTTGTGTAAATCTCTCAACCAGACTAAACCGGTCAAAATATACCAAAAAAGTTATAACAGGGTACAATGAAAAACGTACAGAATATGACACATTTCAGTATTATGTCTACGACTGAAATTATTACTCAAAAGGTCCCGATAGAATTGCCAAACGCTGGACCTCTAAGAATTTGATGTAGGGTAACCATTATCAGATGGTCATTTAAATAGTGGAACTAAAATGGTTGATTATGTTATTTTATTTAGCCGGTTTATCAAAAACAGACTAATTATATTACGTAAACTGTCAAGTCTCTTACGAGCGGTTTTGATTGGTAAAACAATCGATTCGAGACCTCATTAATATTTAAAGTATCTAAAAGTACCTGGTTTATTCAGAGATTACGCTACTAAGTCTTATCCTCGGTAGTATCTAACACTAAGATTTTGGGTTCCCAGTGCTCGCCGAGTATTTCGGGATATTGCCAAGCGATTGGTCGACTATTCACGTAACCAGAGGGCTGGCCTATTTTTAACCCAAAGCATCAGCATTGCCATTCAACGTGGTAATGCTGCCAGCATTTTGGGCACTTATCCCATTGACAGCGACGCGGACGAATTTATTGATGCCCAGTGCGCTCCTCCGTTTTCCTTTAATTTTTGATTATGAACTTGTACAGACACCAGCACATCAAGCTACCGGAATCTGTCAAATTTTCCCAATCAACTGAGAACCTTATGCTTTAGCGATAAAGTTGAAAATCTGATAAATAAATTTGCCAGATTGAAATAGCTTGATGTGCTGGCGTCTGTACATTATATATGAATTTTAGTGTTAGCTTTTATACTGTAATTAGGGGTTTTTGTTTGAAAAGAAATAAAGTAACTCCCAGTATCTAAATTAAAAAATATTTCGTACATTGGAGTCCACTACCCATATTACTCGTATCCACAGTTACAAATGTAACTACCTACTCGTATGGGGCACGTTTCCGGATGACAGCGAGGCGGACGAGTACTTCGACGCCTAAGTCTCCTTTTGTTTTTGTATTTGTATGGTAAATTAGTTAGTCCATTAATTTAGTACGTAGTGTAAATAGTTAAAAAAGTGGTGAATGGTTAGCTAGTGTAAAGGTTGACTGGTAGAAAATGCCCAAGGCATTAAGTCCGCTGGTGCACAATTGTGTACTTCAAGTATTAAATAAACCAACTCACGATACAGGAGAAATCCCTAGTGCGGGGCCACGTTAAAAAAAAAAGGTAACTGTGTTAAATACTGTAAAAGTTATGTAAGTAAACTTATAAACTTTACAAATACAATGACGAGAATGTGTACAAGAACAACAGGGGAAAGGGGCCAAACAAAATCACCCCAGAATTTCCTATAACATCATGGTCTCCCAAATTAACCGTTTTACGATGACTGAACACACGCAAGACCGGGGTCCGTGGGGTTCACTCCTATATATGTATAATTAATCACTGACCCTATTGACAGAGGATCATTTGTACCCACATAAGTGGAATCTATACACCTAATACCTGACCACTGGCATTACGCAAAGCCGGTATTTGCTGAAGGCAATACCAACAAATAAATTGAATTACCAATTCTTCATAGCATTCTTATAGTGATTTTAGAAAGGCGTTGGTAATGGGTTCTTTTTTTTTTTATTAGAAGAAGTGTGATGATTGAGGGTGGTGTTAGGTTTAAAATTAAATTTAAAAGGCTTCTGAAGAGTTCTTAATTTAAATGTTGTAAAATTCTACATTATCACCATTTTTGAGAAAGAAGCAAAGTTGCAAAATGGAAATAGAAAAAATTAAATATGATTAAATAAAATATTTTCATTAATTGAAACTACGCGTGTAGACGATCTTTAGAGCTCCATTGAAATGCCTATCGAAATAATCAACTCAGCCTATCACAGTCCACTGCTGGACATAGGCCTCTCCCAGACTGCGCCACAACACCCTGTCCTCCGCCTTCCGCATCCAGTCTGTCCCAGACACCTTTTTAAGGTAGCCTGTCCATCTAGATGGGGGGCGTCCCACACTGCGCTTTCTGATTCGCGATCTCCACTCCAGGACTCGTCTGGTCCACCAGCCATCGGTATTTCGACAAACTTGGCCCACTGCCACTTCAGCTTCAAAATAATAAAATAATAACGCGTTGAAAAAACGGAAATATTCTATGCAGTCTGTGTTGTATCTATCTCCTATATTTTAATATCTAGCTAGGTAAATATCCAATTATTGGCCCTTTTGATGGTGGCTGAGACAGACTGGATGCGGAAGGCAGAGGAAAAGGTGTTGTGGCGCGGCCTGGGAAAGGCAGGAGTGGACTACGATAAGCTGAGTTGATTGGTTTAATCCAATCTCAACATACTGCCATACGATTCCATACATCTCTTACAATCATTACTCGCTTAAAAACCCTCATTACAACCATCACACCAAAAAAAAAAAAAAACGTAATTCTACCTGCTCGATACTACCAAAAAAATAATAATTTGATTTTCACATCCAACCAGTTTTGGAGGGAAACAATCCTGCTAACTTATCTGCTGCGATTCCGTATTTCATTTTACTGGCGGCATTGTTGTAGCTATGATAAAGGGCCGCCCTAAGCTTGTGCCTCCTAATACGATGTCTGCTTACCTGCCGGCAAAGATTATTTGATAGTCGTGATAGATATGACGGGTGCTTGATAACGAGTTGGTTATGGGAGACCCTTTCGGTAGTCTGGCCTGTTTTCGGCGTGTCGGCGTGTGTCGGCGTGTTTTCGGTGTTTTGTTCACTACCTCGGCCTATTTTCGGCCCGTATTTTTTACCAGGGATTATATGCTGATCATGTATGGTCCCTTTATGGGCAAGTATAACGCCGTTGCTCATAGCCACACACATAGAAAGGATGCTCAAAAGACGTGTCTTTTTACGGTTAAAGTTCAATGCACATTCATTTCAGTTTCGAAATCGGACCCGCATCGTCTTAACGAGAGCCATTCAGCATTATTTTATGAAACCCCATACAGTAACGCACATTTATCAGCTTCATAAAGGCATCGCCTCGCATCGGGATCAACTAAACATTGAGTTTATTTTTTATTTAACCTACACTAGCTTAAATAAAAAAATATAAAAGCGCCTGTCTGGGTTCGAACCTACGACCTACAACTCGTAAGTCGCGGCTGTTACCACTAGGCCACCACTGCTCTCTCAAGAGATAAATTCTTCTAAGGAGCAAAGGCAGCTTGCAAAGAGCCATTACTTTAATTTATCTTTATATCATAATAAATCAAACCGTCGTATCTACAGACACGTAATCAGTGGTATTTCTTAGAGAATAATGTACGCCCTGAAAGATAATACTTCGTAGTAGATGAAAGAAAATTAAAATTCATAAATCTGTGAAACGGTGGGCGTTGTATTAAATATGAGAACAACCATTTTATAATTTTTATTATTGTGAGCGACGCGAGTGGTTAGACGCGTTATGATATTTTTTTATTACATTTGAAATGACTGAAGTGTGCCTTCAGGTTTTAATTTTTATGCTGAATTTGTGAAAAAAGTAATATACGTTTTTTATGACTAGATTTTTAAAAGCGCAGTTATAGTATAGTGGTGATTTTCATAATATTATTATTTTCATATGTTAAATAAAAGAGCCTTTACGGCTAATAGTTGCCTCAGAAAGTACGTTAAGCCGTTGGTCCCGGCTGTCATTCATGGATATGACAGTCGTTACAACCAGTCTTACCAAGCGGTATCGTATTACCCAGTAACTGGGTTGTGGAGGTCAGATAGGTAGTAGTTCCATGTAAAATACTGTTATTCAGCTGCATCCGGTTAGACTGGAAGCCGACCCCAACATAGTTGGGAAAAGGCTAGGCAGATGACATGATGAGTTGCACAAATATCGTGTCCAGATGCCTGGGCAGCTATTGTAAAGATTTAGCCAAACAGTCTAGACAACTGACAATCGGTTTCAAATCGTTTTATATTTCTACATTATAATACAAGCAAATAGTTCAAACAAAAATAAAAAGTGTAAAAGCCTAAAACAATGCCAAGCCATAAAAGTTTTTTTTATAAAATAACTGCTAGACAAAGACGGTACTGTCACAGAATTGACGTCATGACTATGTAACTTCATACTAGCATCGTACATTGTCCGTACCGCGCGACAAAGACGGAAATAATCCCATCCTCAAACTCTTAAAGCGTGTAGCTTTTCCATTTTTGCACAGATTATACAGATTTTTATGACTATCTCATTTTACTAAGCCGTCTTTGAAATTATGTACATTAATTTGTTCGAACATTTCTAATATTAGTCATCATACCTATTATTGTAAAGTTTTAGCCAAAGAACCTAATAATTAATAATAATAATTTATTTATTAAAAACGTTTACAAAACGCGTAGAGTAGCAAATTTCCCATACAATTATAGTGCCTAAAAATAAACTAAAATGAAATATATTTTATTACAAGTGCAAGTAATGATGGTTCGCAATTAGAATGATAGGTAGCGACCCGCCCGAACTAGGTTTATTTAAACCTGTATTTCAGGTCTAGACAACTGATAATCACTTTCAAATCGTTTCGTATGTCTACGTATCGATCCAATACATTTTTGCCTTTTCTATCATCATTATCGCTGAAGTGATATAACTTTGTCTAGGCTCCCATATCACAATTTGCTAACGTGTAGTGACGTAAGCATGGTGACGAATGCTCGTTTATTTTCTGTATGAAAAGAAATAGTCCCAGTAGCAAGACTTCATAATTAACATAGCACAACAGCATGTCGATTCTGTAAAAATCTCCCCGTGAAAACTTGCGTGGAGTGAGCTGTCGGTGTCATCCCACTGATGCTAGGGATTGACCAAGCAAACATTAACAATCATAATCGAGATTTTAATAGCATTTTTTATAGTAATTCTAGTGATCATTTTGTATAATTTCAAAGCTATTATGTTAGTTGCCAAAACATTACTATTTTGTAGGGTTTTAAAATAAAATAGCAAAACAGAAACTTAGTCAGACTCTCAATGTTGTTTTTTTTTCATTTTTTTTTATTCCTAGACTAATAAGCACGCTCTAATCGATTACAGCGCCATTCGGAATGTACCCAACATCACTCTACGAGAATCTCGTAATCTGTTGCAACATTACTTCGGCGAGCTGAAGTGAACATGGGCGCGCGATGATCGAGTGTCAGTTGAACTGTTAAATAATGTAATAGTATTAGATGATTATTCTTTTATTTCTGGCATCGACGAGTTATTTAAGTAGGTAACTATCTGCAATAAAATATTATATTTGCACTTATTGGACGTTGGTATTGCATTTTCCTAATGAAACGTGACGCGTTACAAGTTAAGACGACATTAAATGCCAGCGACCTGGAGCGGGCACTGCCTCCCGATGCCCGCAAGGGTCCCCGCTTGAACGCGCACAAGTTTATTCCAAAAAAGAATCCACGTTGATTTATCAAGCACAAAACAAATAAAAACCGTATACTAAAATTTGGGAAATTAAATTGTCTTTTAGATGATGAAAGTTTTATGAAAATACACCCGATAGTGTTTGCGTGATTATCGTTTTTTTGTCCGCGTTAGACATTACTTTACAAATTAATTACTCTATGTCAAAAAAATATAATTTCAAACATTCACATATCAAATTACGAAGAAAATTGTCTAGTATAACATATTTTTTTTCAAATAAATAAGTCTGGTCGTTTAGACGTGATGTTGAATTTAAAATCAGTAGAACTCGTATAGCTTCGCCTTAAATAAGTAAAAACAAATCTCCAATGATAGTGCCTAACGCGCAAGCGCGGCGTGATCTTATCACTTCACCCGATTCATGAAATGTTGTGAGTCGGGTGAAGTTATCACCTCACACAAACTACGTGGGATTCAATTATTTGGTCTGTCAGCCAGGCACGCCGTTAGCACTCGATGACTTGACACACTCGGATATCTCTTCTAATTGAATAGATTTGGGTTAATAACAACGCTGAACATCGTCGCAGTCTTTACTAGACTCGATCTACAATCGCTCATAATAACAAACAATGTCGATGCGTATTGTCATCAGTCTAGTAGCTGTCTTAAACGTGAATGTTTTATTTTATTTATTGTTCGTGCGTTCGTAATCTAGGAAAAAAAGAAAGTCACAACACTGAGATTCTGACTATGTTTCTGTTTTGCTATTTTATTTTAAAACCCCACAAAATAGTAATGATTTGGCAACTAAAACTAAAATTAATAGCATTAAAAATATGATTAAAATCTCGATTATGATTGTAAATATATGCTTTGTCAATCCCTAGTACCAGGTGGGATGACACTGACAGCTCACTCCACGCTCACTTCACCTAAGTTTTCACGGTCAGATAGTTACAGAATCGCACTACTTATCACGTTAACCATCTAAAGGTACTTGGTATACTGAAGGGTTCATTACACTTAACCCTAAAATGCCTTGACACGTGTATTGTATGTTACAATAAGACCGTCATCTTAGACTGTCATTATCAAAGCATGTCGTAAGTTCATGAGGGGCTGACAACGCTTACATTAGATAACATATAGATAAGGTATAACTTCACAGACCCTTCATTCGCTATTCAACCCCTTTGGTTAAGTTTAAGAAGGGTTATAGTTTTAAGTATGAAAGTAGTTTGGACTTAGGATTGTTGGCTACGTTGTTGCTACGGCGTAGCTACATCTGCTACGCTTTTGTACCTGCTACGGATATCGGCAGAAACACTTACAATATACAACTGCCGTGCGATTCTGTAACCATCTCACCGTGAAATTTTGGGTGAAGTGAGCGTGGAGTGAGCTGTCATTCGCTAGGGACTAACACTTTTAAGTGTTCACTTCACTTATGATTTCACGGTGAGATTTTTACAGAATCGACCGGCTGATATCATTATCATCACCTGCCTTTTCCCAACTATGTTGGGGTCAGCTTTCAGTCTAATCGGATGCAGCTGAGTTCCATTATGTTACGTGGAGCGACGTCCTATCATAAAATATACGAGGAAGAATCATAAATCATCAAAAAGTGATTTACTTTGAAAAAAAAAAATTCAAACCTGGGCCCGCGTGGTGGATCATGACCCACTCCTTCTCACAGAGAGGAATCCTGTTTCCTAGAAGTGGAAACATGATTATGTTGTACCCTTAAGCTACCTTTAACGCCGGTTTACAGATTTAACTTATACAAGTAAGACATTCGTCACTAGTAATATCTGCTTAGACTTTTCCAACATCCAACTATGTTATGGTTGGCTTCTAGTCTAACCGGATACAGCTAATACAGCTATTTTACTTAACGTGCTTTACGAGGCACGAAGGGTTCTCGATATGTAAACGATAGTCACCAATCCACGAACAAGCGTAGCTTGAGCTTTGCAAAATTTGTCACTATTAGGTATAGCTAAAATATAAACACGTGTCTGTCTAGCAAACCAAAACATTGCTAATTAAATAATAAACTGAAAAGTACTGACATTAAAAATATATCAAACCCGCCCACAATTAAACAGAGTTTAAATCAAAGCTACTAACCTCCGTCACTACAAGGACAATTCACAAAACAGACGAAACTCCGCAAAAGCCTAAAGTCGCCCAATTTCCACTCAGATTAAAACATGTCCACAATTCAGACTAAAGCGTTTATAATATCAAACGGATGACTACAAAGAGTTGCGGAACGCTCCAGAAAGTAAGGAACGAGGAGTGTGGAATGGGTGGAGATGTGGCAGTAGAGTATTGGATTATGAAGGCTTAATATGGTAAAACATAGAATAGAATTGAATACTCTTTATCATGTACACCATATAAATTACAGATAAAAACATAAATAAAATAAATAATAATATAAATAACATGAGGGGCCCGCTAAATATTAACAGCCGCACAGGTCGATCGATCAGTTTAAGCTACGCTTGCCGCGGTTGATCTGTGGATGGGTGACCATCTTTACATACCGAGACCCCTCCGTGCCTCGGAAAGCACGTGAAGCCGTTGGTCCCGGCTGTCATTCATAGATCTTTGACAGTATTTACGGGTAATCAGGAGCCCGAGTCTGACAACCAGTCTTACCTAGGGGTATCGTATTACCCAGTAACTGGGTTGTGGAGGTCAGATAGGCAGTCGCTCCATGTAAAATACAGGTATCCAGCTGCATCTGGTTAGACTGGAAGCCGACCCCAACATAGTTGGGAAAAGGCTAGGCAGATGATGAATAATATAAATAACATATTGTAAATGCTTTCATATGTATGTGCTGCAATGTAGATATGTACTAGCATTTTTGCTGGCAGTTTGAGTAATTTATGCGGCCTGCCCAAATGTTCTTTCATTGGTATTGTTCGTCGAATCGTGAGGCTCCTCAAGTTCTGAGTTGAGCTGCACGATTTTTGACAAATGCGTGCACTGACTGGACAGGTCCGCTCAATCTGTGTGGATCTTTACTCAAAAGATCATTTCAGACACCAATCTACATGGTCTTCACATGATCTGACCAAGATTATGTCTGGACTTTAAAAGAGACTGTGACCTCTGAGTTTGTTTCGGCCTTTCTTCTCAGAGTAGTCAGATAGGAAACGCCGACCTCATCTAGTTTAAAAAAAATATGATTGAAATGTAAAAGTGTTTGTAAAAACCTACTTACAGAAAATAAATGATTTATCATTTATTTTCCCAACTTCATTAGGGTTCACTCTAACCGGGTGAAGCTGAATATCATTATTTTTTACATGTAGCGACCAAATCTTAGGGGAACACAGGCTTGATGTTATGTAAGTATTATGATAATCCAGTAGGTGACCCATTCAATCTCTATGAAACGCATGATTTAAAGATATTTATGACTAACGGAGCTGAAACGTGGACTCTCACGATACGGCAGGTCCATAAATTGAAGGTCGCTTAGCGAGCTATGGGACGGGGTATGCTAGGAGTCTCTCTGAGGGATCGAATCCGCAGTGAGTTGACCGGGCAGCGAACCAAAGTTGTCGACACAGCTCACAAAATAAGCAAGCTGAAGTGTCAATGGTCCGGCCATATTAGCCGTAGAACCGATGACCTTTGGGACAGTCGTGTTCTTGAGTGGATACCACGAATTGGCAAACGTAAGGTAGGACGCCCTCGGGCTAGGTGGAGCGACGATCTTCGCAGGATAGCTGGTAGCAGCTGGATGAGAGTTGCCGAAAATCGAGTTGAATGGCCTGCAATAGGAGAGGCCTACGTCCAGCAGTGGATGCTGTAGGCTGATGGAGTATATATAGAGGTATGAGGAACAAGGTGTAAAGTTCACTCATCCTCCATAGAAAAGGGAGGATTTTCCAACTGACGGGTATTGGGTCTGGCGGGCAACTGCCCGATGATTCATTTTTTTTTTGTGAATGGCATCTCGCAGTTCAACCTATGAGGTTGTCGACTGCTTAACCGGGCTTGTGCCCGATGATTCATGTCGGGCCGTTGTATTTATGCTGGTTGCGGTAAACTCTGCTTGCGAGATGCAGGATTTTGCGTGACGTCAGTATGACGCGTTATTCGCATGTGACGTTATAGATACCGCTACATATATATGATAGATATCTAAATGGGATAACACCAGCATGTCCTTTATGAGTGCGCTTGTGCTTGTGCTAATGCCACATCTAACTCATTCCTCAAACCCTACCTCCGCGACTTTCAGTTGACATGCGAGACTGCCTCAAGGCACATTTCTATTGTGGATAAACTTTATGCCACGAGGCGACAACACAGCTCGGCTAATGGAGACATTATGATTTTATGTCTACAACTTTAGATTGTTTAGCCCCGTATTGTATAGTAATTATTATTTTACGATGTATGTTTGGGAAGTCGTTTCGTTTAGGTTGTGTTTTGTTTTTGTCTAATTTGTTTTGGGTTTGTTCTATGTGGCTAATCCGCGGTGTCCTACGTAGGCGATTCAACGCGATCGCGAAGTGAAATGGCGCAAATGGAATAAACAATGATACTCTATTGCGGTGGCCTACGTGACCAACCGCACGTGGGTGCATTGTGAAGCGAAGCGGACGCGATTAGAGGGGCCATTCTCGTAATTTTAAGATCGCTCACAGTCTGATGTCAGTCTCAATCTGTCAAAATAATTTCAATATTTAAATTATTTTGACAGATTCAATAATAAAATTTCACAAGTTTTTGACATTTGTTTGTCGCCCAGATGAGACAGCGACTAGATTCTGAATGTGGTGGCTTGTTTTAAATATATTAAAATAAGTTTATAAAAGCTAATTATGATCCAAGTAAAAATTTTAATGAATGCTATTCAAGAACGCCCAAAGAATCAGGATTGCCATACAACGTGGCAATGCTGCCAGCCTTTTGGGCACGTTTCCTATTGACAGCGATACGGACGAATTTTTTTGATGCCCTTTAATTATTTCCGTTCCTTTTTATACAATGTGTAACTTGATTAACGCACAACCTTTTAAGGGGTCATTGTACTCATCATTATGAACATATTTTAATATGGGACCAAACCCGAAATCGCGAAAAAAAAGTCACCTGTTCCCTACATTTTGACGAGTTATGCGAACATAAATGTAGGGAACAGAAGATTTTTTTTCGCGATTTCGGGTTTGGTCCCATAGTAAAAGTTGTTCATAATGATGAGTACAATGACCCCTTAAGAGGTTGTGCGTTATATAAGTTACACCTTGTATAGGTACCTGTACATATTATTATTATTATTTTAAGACTGTTAGCTTTTTAAATTATGTAAATATATTCAATAATATTACAATTATTGTTTTAGAACGCCGTATTAAATTATGAAACTCCTCATAAATATGTCTAAGTATAAAATATTAGTTGCACTCCTCGGTCGTACATACCTACTTCTTCTGTATTTGATATTTCAAAAGTGAATTTTCCAGTAAAAATTGTTTCCGTCCGTCAATGACAAAAGCAGAGTACTGAATGGCAGCGGTGGCTGAAGTGGCTATTTCGCGCGCACGTAGGACTAAGCCGCCGCGTCGATTACGAAGCGATCCGATGCATCGGAAACTATATATTTCCATCGATTTTAATAAAATCCCAAAAGCACCAAACCCATGACCACCCCAGCTGGTTAGTGCATAAGAGGTAAGTAGCAACATTGGAAGGCTCTGCATATCAATGTGCAAGTTTCGACAGGCCCCGGATAAACACGCTTTTGTATGGCTAAACTTTAAACGGACATGTTCATGTGCTCGATATGTGAGTTATGACTGTTTCTTTATATGTTTTGGATGGTAGAAGTCTCAATTCTTAGATAACGCATTACAAATAACATCACTCCTGCATTTCCTGAAGGACTGGTAGAGTTATGATATATCAACGACTACTTAAACGATAAGAATAGCTGGTCGCCCTGATTGACTCAGACAATGTTTATGTTCTTTCTCCAGAATTAGCTTACTGACAGGTTATATGAGTTCATATAATTGTTTTTATTTGACTGT
Organism: Eremobia ochroleuca; assembly: GCA_949629135.1. NCBI lineage: Eukaryota > Metazoa > Arthropoda > Insecta > Lepidoptera > Noctuidae > Eremobia > Eremobia ochroleuca. The sequence goes on along the minus strand of OX451403.1, from coordinate 15,865,627 downwards.
ATAAATCAAAACAGTTTTATTTTATTTGAATTTATTATTGACACAATCAACTTATTTAAATGTTTTCCAATGAGTTGATTGCAAGATGTGGTTAGCTAGTGACCTCGATGATTGATCATATTATTCTTACCTGAGCAACCGGCAGCAAGTTCGTCATGCTTCCTTATATGTCACTGCTTGCGGTAGCGTCGGGGTTAGGGTTGCCTTCTTCCCTGAAATATGGCGAGGGGGTAATGGCTGATCTTTCCGTTATGCTCGTGAACGGGTGCTGCTTGTGGTGACTGGTCATCTTGCTGACCATGGTTTTATTGCTGTCATTAGTAATATTTTGTTCATTTAGTTTACTTCGATGGTCCTAGTTTATCATTTGTGACTTCAAGTGACAGCTATGTAAACAGAACATAGCCTTGCATAAATATGTAACTGGTCACGCCCTTTTTACCTGGAGGCTTTTATTTAGATCGGAAATTTTTGTTTACCTACATTTTTAATATTGTGATATTATTTTTTTGCTTCAGTACGTATAGTTTTTATTGTATTTGGCGTTTTCGGGGACGGTCGTTTGTAATTTTGACGTTCGAAAAGTGCTGATTCTCAGCCTAGTTTGAATAAATGACTTTTGTTTATACCCCCATTTCATCAGGGTTGCAATTCCCGTAATTTTAAGAGTGTTCACACTGATTTCAGTCTCAATTTGTCAAAAATACCTCTACTTTCCCTACATTTTTGACATTGATTATCGCTGAGGTTGTGACTAGATTTTGAACCTTTATAATTACGGGAATAGGCCCTCAGTTATGTTTCAAGCCCCACGTAATAAAGTGCGGATAAGTTATCAGTCTTTTGTTTTTAGTTTATATTATGTGATAATAAGAAGTTAAAATAGAATGACCACTCAGCTGACATAACATTTTTAAAAGATTTTCCGAACGAGATTCAATTAGAATTTCATGAAACGGAGCCCGTGTTTGTTAGAATTCTTCTGGCGAATTTTGAAGAGGACCGACCACAAATTAGCTGTCAGGCAGAGAGAGAGAGAGAGGGGAATCATTCATACAGAAACATTTTCAACTACGAGTCAGCGAGCATTTTCAATATGTAATCATCTTATTCATTCACGAAAATTACGTGCCAGCCAACATGCAGCCAAACCGCACTCCAACTGCATTACCATTAGAAAATCTACAAATGCTAGCCCAGTTACCGTTCAAATTCTAAGTATCAAAATCCTAATAAGCGTTTCAGCGGCCTATTTGGCAAGTCAGCGGCTGCAGCGCTTCACCGGGCCGGGTGGTCCAACACACGGCAGCCGCTCGTTAGCTCGAGAGCGCTAAAGCGCTGCACGTCAAATTGGACACTAGAGTGAGGTCCAATTTGTGCAGTCCCGCGTCGGTGGTAAGGTGCGTTCTTGGTTCGGGAGATTTGTATTGGGGAGTTTGTTTGTACATTTTCCAATTTAAAGCAAAAACTTGAAGATTCCTTTGTATAGGTAGGTATCTAAGCCAGTAACTTGGTGGCTAACTACTATGAATTTCTAGATACCCTAAACAGCAGGATTGTAATAATTAGTCATAATTATTCATAAAATGCTTCTAGTGTTAAAATAATCCAACTGTTCACTACTCCTAGTAATTGATCAATGTGTCATTGAGCCAGTTCCCGTGACTTCGTTCGCGTGCATATTGGATTTCATGGGTTTTTTTTTACGTGGAATAAAAATACACTAAAATATAATATTTTGTGTAGACAAAAATTTTAAAAACATGGTTTTTGTTATAAGTACCGTATATATTTTCATATGTATCTAGTACAAAGCTGTTATTTTGACATTACAAACAGAGACTTCAACTTTATTTATTTGTATGTATGTATAATATAGATGTATAAATTGTTTGTTTTGTAGTGCCCACTAATTTACTTGCCACAGAGCTATTACAAATCATTATACAAAATAAACGAAAACCTCAAGCCGCAACTAATCAATTTGCTACCACAAATGTTAATACGAGTCTAATGCAATTAGGACTAATAAATAATTATAATAATAATACTATTCCACAACTTTCACACAACGCCATCTAGTCCCAAACTAAGCAGAGCTTGTGCTATGAGTACTAGACAACTGATAAACATACATATATATTTCTAAATACATACATATTATAGATAAAATAATTAATAAACAGTAATCGAGGTCTATTGTTTAACGATACTGGGTTCTCACAAACAATTATGTTTGGTAAAAATATGTCTCTATACTATTAATATAATTGAAGTGTCTGTTTTTAATATCAAAATAATAGTTTTTTTTACTAAATGCATACGCAAGTATTTAAATGTACGTATATGTAGTATAAAATGAGTTTTAAATGTTTTTAAACGCACACACAATAAAGGAGAAATTCCTAGAGTAGGGCAACGTTCTTTAAAAAAAAAAAACGAGCGAGCCTTATAGTAGTCGCATATGATGTGTAACATCTGACATGATGAAATGATACATAATAAAAAGAGACACAGAGACAGAGAAAGTCGCATGGAGAGGGCATAACGCTACGTCGATTTCTGCTAGGTTACTCGTACTCGTACCGCAAACCGTGATAAATAATTTCGTCCCATTAACAGTTCCGAAAAATTACCGAAACGGGATATCCGTCAAAACTCTATGAAACGAAATACCGAAGCCATTGGTGCACCAACAAGATATAATATTGAAAATATTTTTACATTTCAACGTGAAACCCCACCCGTCACCGTCGCAGCCCGCCGCGCGCCGCGCCAGTCGAATGCACCTTTATGTCTGTAGCAAATATTCTTATTGGGATATTTATATTGAAAATATTATATGTCAAAAAATTACTTTATGGACATGTAAAAGTGTTTGTACAAACCTACTTCATCATCATCATCTGCCTAGCCTTTTCCCAACTATATTGGGGTCGGCTTCCAGTCTAACCGGATGCAGCTGAATACCAGTATTTTACATGGAACGACTGCCTATCTGACCTCCACAACCCAGTTACTGGGCAATACGATACCCCTTGGTAAGACTGGTTGTCAGACTTTCGAGCTTCTGACCCGTAACGACTGTCAAAGATCTACGAATGACAGCCGGGACCAACGGCCTAACGTGCTTTCCGAGGCACGGAGGGGTCTCGCTATGTAAAGATGGGCACCCCTCCACAGACCAACCGCAGCAAGCGTAGCTTAACCTGGTCGATCGACCTGTGCGGCTGTTATTATTTAGCCACGGGCCCCTCTTGTACAAACCTACTCACAGAAAATAAATCATTTATCATTTACGTATTTTTTTTTTTTGTTCTATATAAAGGAACACCAAATAGTTACATTATAATAACTAACAACTAATTAAACAAAAAATATTTTAGTAATAATTTAAACTAACCAATAATTTATCACAATGCTGTCCACAGGTACAGCATACATAAAAGTTTAGAAGAAAAAAAAAAGTGTAATCGCTAGGAGTTTTAGTAGCAGTCCGTACAGTTATCAGTTGTATAAGGAGAAATAACAATCAAGTTAAAATTTTGATAAAGATTACATAATTTAAAATATGAACTTAGTACGAGTAAATTTGATGATTTTCAGGGAGAGTACACACATGGGATTTATTTAATAAAGAGGAGCGGGTGAGGCTCTAGAATCTTTTCAGAGGACAATGGAAGATGTCAATATTTTCAAAAGTACTATTACATGAGGCAACCATTAAGTCATCATCTGCCTAGCCTTTTCCCAACTCTTTTGGGGTCAGCTTCCAGTCTAACAGGATGCAGCTGAATACCAGTATTTTACGTGGAGCGACTGCCTATCTGACCTCCACAACCCAGTTACTGGGTAATACGATACCCCTTGGTAAGACTGGTTGTCAGACTTTCGGGCTACTGACGACCCGTAACGACTGTCAAAGATCCACGAATGACAGCCGGGACCAACGGCTTAACGTGCTTTCCGAGGCACGGAGGGGTCTTGATATGTGAAGATGGTCACCCATCCACGGCCCAACCGCGGCAACCTGATCGATCGACCCGTGGGGCTGCTATTACTTAGCCAGAACCCCCTCACAAGGCAACCATTCAATGACCTTGTACTTATACAACTGAGCTGTACTTCTTTAACTGCTCCGTTGGTCTCGAGGCCGCAAGCGCGACTGCTGAGCGTGGGGTCCTGGGTTATTAGGTGTTTTTATGGGGAATTTCTTAGCAACAGCCCGTAGTTTGGAAGTCGGCGGTGTGATACCCCCGTGTCTCGGAAAGCACGTTAAGCCGTTGGTCCTACGCCTGATCTCTCCCCGGTACGTGTCGGATTGCCGTCCCATCGGACAATGAGAGAATGCACCTGCTTTTGCGCACATATGTACTTGTGCACTATAATATCTCCCGCTCCAAAGGCTTGTCTCCACTGAGATTAGTCACCGAAATTCAGTTTGGAGGACCTTATTTAATTATTCAAAAAATAAAACTAGCCACCGTTTAAAACAACATTACCACAACATGCAACACCGACCAAACCAAAGCACACATTCACATCCCACAAATCTGTCTCCACATTTAAAATATCAAACCTAATCGCCACTCTGACTAATAGGACCAAATTCCAAAGTCCGGCCACAGAGCAGAACAAAAAGCTCAGTAATTTCCGTCGTTACATTAACACAATTATTTCTAACGTGCAGCGAAAGAGGAATTGTAACATTAATTCCGTTAATTTCGGTAGAATGTTGCGGTCAACTACTGACATGTTATATGTCGGCGTTTTGCGGCCGAAAACTGGGAGGGCATTACTCTGGGGCATGCAGACGGGCGATTTGTTAGTTGAAAGTGTTTGGTGACATGTGGTGGTGAAATATGTGGGCGTCGCGATGTAGTGCTTATGATGTGCTGATTATTCTTGTGGTCAAATAGAAACCCCGTAGAATAACTTTTCGCGGACAACCAAGCTCTGAAGGTCATCAATGTCAAAAATTTGTCAAAAATGCATGTAAATTGATTATGTTTTTGACAGATTGCAACTGAGTTTAGAATACAAACCTTAAAAATATCCTCTCTGGTCTACGTAGGTTTTGCAATATAGTGCTTATGATGTGGTCATTTTACTTGTGATTGAATTGCAACTCTGCGGGTCGATGAAACTGTGACGTATTATTGTACTTTCCACGCGCAGGCATTTTCTGGTCTTCTTTTACGTAAAGAGTGAGCCTCTTTCTAAGCCCATCGTTCAATGTCGACGCTAATCTAAAGTAACCACTTTTACAAACTCAATTCGACAATCAGTAGCCAGAATGTCGTGAGTAGCTTCGTGGACGATGGGCCTAAGTCTTAAGAGCAAACAAACAAAGAAAGAAAGAAAAAACCGACACTACCGACCGACCGATAATTTTCACCAACGTAGTGAACGTTTGAGGAACGTAGTATTATTGAACCCGCACCCCCCCCCCCCTGTATTATGAAATAGATTTCTCAAAGTTGCAATTTTTTTAGTCATAAGAAAATTCCTTTTGAATTTTGCGTAACTGTAAGGTATTTATGCTCGTGAATGTACCTAACTACACCAACGAAAGAAGAAAGAATCTTACATACCGTGCTACCAAGATATTTTTCTGAATATTTTTATAGATAACTAAGTTACTAACTTGACTAAGTTGCGGTCAGTAAATAAGAGAGGAAATTGAAAAATTGACTCAATTTTAAGTTAAGTGATATAAAGTTATGATCGAGCGATCGTAACTTTGCGTGTCTGAAGGTCGAAACTTTGTTCAGGGAGAATAAAAATAAGTTAATTTTATTATATCGATATTCTTTAAGTTTCTGTTTTGACGTTCCCGGTTTTTGTCGTTATTAGAAAAATATTTGAAAAAAAAAAATCTGCCTCTATAAGTAGTCTAGGTAGGTTTAATCAATAGAATTCGAGGTACCTACCAAACGTTCAAAAAACGGTATCAGGTATCATAAAAAGTACGTTGGAGTTTAATGTCCTATAACATGTATAGGAAAAGTTTTTTGCGATTTCTGCCTTTTGAGTACTACTCAAACCTTAGTTGATCTAATAGAGAAAGAGACACCTTGCTCTTGAAACTTGAGCATTACGGAACGGGAAAACTTGCGCTCAGTTTAATTAGTTATTTTTTAAATCATAGACAAAAGCAAGTTCAAATAAATGGTGTCAATTCATGGCTCGGTATTGGGTCTTTTCTTCTTTTTCATGTACAGACGCCAGCACATCAAGCTACCCGAAACTGCCAGATTTTCCGAATCAACTTTGAACCTTATGCTATAGCAATAAAGTTGAAAATCTATTAAAGAAATCTGACAGATTGTAGTAGCTTGATGTGCTGGCGTCTGTACATTAATTATCTACGACATTTATTAAATATCAACCACAAATGGTGTTATTTGCCGATGATGCTTCCTTAATTTTTAAGGTAAATAGACGTGCTACTTTTGACGACCTAAATAACGCCCTACTGCAGGTCCAAAATTGCCCAGTTCTATTTTACCGAATTTATATTAGAAGGAAAACTGAAGGATTCTTTGAGGCATCTTTATAACCGAGTTTAAAAAGGATAAAATCCTCAATTCGTCTGTTTTAGGGTTCCGTAGCACATATAATTGCCCAAGAAAAGGAACTTTTATCATTTCGTCCTGTACGTCCGTTTTTCACACTATTTTTTGTATGAAAGAGTTTTCGACCGAGATGGTCCCATTTAATAGAGTGAAGATCTGACAATAGAACTCCTTGGTAACGTACAGTACACGTATTATTCAGAGATCAAAGAAAGTTGCTGATTATCAATATAAAGTTTTACCCACACGAATTTGTGTGAAATAAAATAGAGGCTCTCATACTGTTGTCACCAAATCAAAGATTAGAGTGCTGTTTGGTCAGATAATGAACCTCGACCAGGCGCTTTCATTTTTAATTATTCTCAAAAATCAAAGTGACACTTCACCGCATTGATATTATGAACCCTGAAGACGTAGTGGCTGCAGTCAAAAGGGCTGTAGTAGAGAACCCCAGGTAACGCTTCCCACCAGGTAAGAAATGAAACGGATTGCCGTCATTGTAACGGAAGGTTCTTCCATTTCAATGACGGCACGGTTGGCGCAGTCGTTAAGCTATTGACTGCTGCGCTGCATGTCGCGGGTTCGATTCCCGCACGGAAAAAATATTTGTATGACCTACAAGTAGTTGTTCCGGGTCTGGCTGTTTGTGTATGTGAGTTTAAATGTTTGTAAACGCACTCACAATACAGGAGGAATTCCTAGAGTGGGGCAACGTTTTTAAGAAAAAAAAAAAGAGAAATAATAAAAGAGGAGTAGTAATGAACACATGATTGTTTTCCGACATCTTTGCGAACGGAGTCCCCGCATAGCTAGTTAAACATAAGAACTGTCCATGCATTTTCTTACCAAGTTATCCTTAGCAACGTGATGTTGTTGATTATTTAGTAAGGTATCAAATATCTACCTTCTCTAATCTAAAAGATAACAGCCCGTATACCGCTCTCATAACAAGTTCTAGAATTTCGGGGAATATCAAAATTAGTGATGACCCAGTAAACAGCTGTTTGAGCCAGTGCCGTGTGCCTGCGGGGCGGGGGGGGGCTTCAAGGGACGCGGGGGCGAGGGGGTGGTGAAAACTGTCCAGTGCCCCGACTTTGGGCGTTTAATTGTTCATGTTACACTTACGAAATGAATTATTATGATTTAACGTTCAAAGGGAAAATTAGATTTTCACTCTCCCTGCCGATAATATAGACTTTTTAAGTTCAGGAGACCTTGGGATACGCCGGCGAGTCCCAAATTTTCTGTTTTCGGACGCCAAGAGTTAAAAGTGAAAATTATTACAAGATGCAGTGGGATCCACCGGCGGATCCAAAAAAAAAAAAAAATTTACGGCGCCGTGGCATCCGCCCTGACCTCCCAAATTCAGTAGTTTTTATTACTACTGGCGTACTGTTATGGAAAATGTGACAAATTTTTGGGGGTCGCCGGCGGATCTCATGGCAGGGAGAGTGTTATAATTTTCTACTTATTGCGGTTAAGAAGAGCAACGGATTTTGTGGAGGGGCTTGTGGGTAGGTAATAACAGCCGCACGGGTCAAGCGATCAGATTAATACTTGCAGTGGTTGGCCCGTGGATGGGTCATCTTGACATACCAAGACGCCTCCGTGATTCAGGAAGCACGTTATTCCGTTGGTCCCGGCTGTCATTCTAGAGCTTTGATAGTCAGTTCGAGTGGTCAAATGCCCGAAAGTGTGACAATGAGTCTTACCCAGTAAAGAAGCGTCCATTAAATACGTGAGGAGTTTTTAGAAATTTTCCGACGCCCCCACCCTCCCCCTGGGGCCCCTGGTGAGATGTCGTGAGATTTGGCTCAATCCCCTCCCCCATCCCCCAATAAATTTTTCAAAATGCCTGTTTATAGTGTAGGTACATGTGTTGGATTTGGGGTCTCGGCAAATATCAGGCTTTTTTTTTCTGTAATACGGAATAGAATACCTGATATTTGCCGAGACCCCCCCCCTACCCCCAAAGTAAGATTAGGTGAGATTCAGCTCGATGCAGCCCCCACCCCCCCCTGAACGTCTCACGTAATTAATGGACGCCCCCTAACTGGGTTGTGGAGTTCAGATAGGCAGTCGCTCCATGTAAAATACTGGTATTCAGCTGCATCCGGTTAGACTGGAAGCCGACCCCAAAATAGTTGGAAAAAGGCTTGGCAGGTGATGAGAAGAGTAACCCATCTAGATACTTAATAATTTGTGATTGGTGGCTTACTTTTTAATTGGTGATAGGAAGCGGTGATCAATCCTTCGATTGTAGTATCCAATCAAGCGTTCAGAAGAAAGTTTTCTTTTCAAACCAGCGTCATATTTTTTGAGTACACTATTGTTTGCGGAGAAAGCAGTCGGATGCAGCTGATATGAGGATGTGGCTGTGAGAGGGAGTGGTCCGTAATCCAACACGCAAGCCCAATGCGGGTTGGTAGATGTCACATGTCTTCGAAGTTTTTGTTCTAGGACATGCCGGTTTCGTCACGATATTTTCCTTTACCGTTTTGAGAGCAGTGGTGTTGAAATAATCTACACAGATTCAACCACCTGTCAGGGTTCGAACTTACGACCTAAACCTTTTAAGAAATTGTATAAGGTGAACGTTGAAATACTCGCGCCACGAACATTTTTAATACTTGCGCCAACCGCGCGCTCTCGTGGTAATCCGTTGCGCTTCGTCCTCGGTCGGCCGCGCCACGCCGCCCGCGTCCCGCGCACAGCTAGTCGCACGTGGTCTCGCGTCGCCTACGCGTCGTTCGCGCTAAAACACCTATCTATCGTGTCCCACACCTCTTCTTCAAACTGTGCCTGTACTCTTATTTATAAGTAATTGTGTTTAGTGGTCGTAAATAATACCATTACAATTGTCATTTCTACTCAACCACCACTGGTCTTAAATTGAAGCCATCATCATCAGCCTAAATTATTTACTTTTCAATAAATAAACTAACAAAATGTTACTCCAACCAAACTCAACACTCACCGAAATCAAAACACCCACACAACACTACTGACGTCACAACCGCGCCACGTCAACATTTCAATGTTGACGTGGCAGTTCGCGGCAACATTTTCTCATCAGCTGCCTGTCGTGAAGTATTCCCGGAGCCTTCCAACAAGACAAGACCATATTTACATAACCGGAACATTTACAGAGAGTTAAGATACTGGAATCAGCATATCGGTTTTTACTTCTTGTCACCTACACTGTCTTCCCATACCTATTTACACTTTAATTTGAAAACATTGTAAAAGTCAATTATTTTTAAAAGAGTAACCGTGGAGTTTCTTGCCGCTCTTCTCCATAGGAAACCATCAATTGGAACCGCGCTCCTAGCTTCTGACGTTTCATAAGTGCCCATGTAGGTTTATGTGAAATAAAATATTTCGATTTTTGATTTTTGGTTTGCTTATTTCAAAGCTTATTGATTTTCAGGATGAACAGCTTCTTCCTGCAAATCAATAAGGTTTGAAATATATTAAAAAAAAACAGATATGTGCACAAACTCTGTTTTTATTTTTGTATACTTTAAATCTCGGTTCTTCCATATCTAGTGACGTTTAATGTTTCTACACCCATAAAAAGGACGCATTTGTTGCGTTGATTGTTTACCCTCCCTTGCACTAAAATATTAATAGACATAAACCACAGCAACATATACCACTAGTACTGCAAACACTGCGTCAAACGCAATTTCGATTATTACACTAACTTTGGAGTATTTAGGTTTGAGATAACTTTACTGTTGTAGTAGCTCAACTGTTACTAATGGAACTCGATTAATTTTTCTATAGTTATAAATCAAAATTTTATTTTCCCACAGTTGAGCGGTATACAGTAATTCACTTACTTAGATGAGAATATTATACTGTTGGGCGTATTAAAAAAACGACATTTATACAATAATTGTTTTGTGAGTATACAACGTGCCGCCACAATGGCGACATTAATTTAACACACCACTAGGGCTAGTAGCCAATAATTATAACAACATAAATTAATTAGTTATTTGAAACCTGCGCCGCTAGCCAACTAGGGTTCTCAGTCTTTTCTTCAACTCTTACTCTTTGCACGTTATTCGTTTTAATTTCATTGATGCGATGCTATGGTCCGTGACTCCGGCAAAAGACCCCTGCGTGCTTCAGGGGTCATGTTATTTTAGAAAATTGTAAACAAATAATAACGTTAATGCAATTAAAATATGTTCATAAAGCGAAAACGCGAAACCGTATACACTTACTAAATTAATATTGCCATAAAAGCGGCACGCAGTGTTAAAAAAAAAAAAAACTGTCCAAATTCGCTTGATACACGGGCTATTAAAACCAACTACTACCACACTACCTTCAATATTAGGTTGAAGTGTAAGAATATAATACGTACACTCCTTTATAACTGATCATGTATGCTGAGTTTGCATTATACATCATATGCGCTTATTGTATAATTATTATTCATTCAGTTAATAAATAGTGCTTAAAAGATGCCAGATTTCCTTTGAAAACACCCCTCAGGAAACCCAACATTACAAGATACACCCACTCCATCCTGCCACTTCCATCCCCCATACATCTTCGCCCGAAGTTTTAACGAGCCGGTATTCCGCTGATATTTCGGACCGCGCCATGCACAACTCGGAATTAGTTCGTACGACTCAATTCCCCGTCACACACAAATCGTACGGCCAAATTAAATATGTTACATTTCCATTATGTGACGGTTCGATTATTCCATTTTGTAACCTTTGTTTTGTTGATTAGCGTTAGGTATGTGTTTCCTGGAAAGTTGAAGTCAAATTTCTGGATTTAGGAATTTGGAAGTGTATTAAATTTGGATTGCCTTATTATAATATTATATCCATAGAGTGTTATTTGAGAGTCAAATTTTACAAGGTATCAAGTTTATAGTGTGGTGATTATATTTCTCAACTCATAATGCGAAATTACGAGTAGTTTGCCTCCTTTCTACAAATGTTTCTATTGTTATACTCCTGCTACTACACAGAACCTACTTAGTTTACATACCATTATATAGATAATTTAATGGAGATTAATTCTGTACTTTTCAAAAAATGATTTAATGCAGTACAAATTAAAAAACATCAAAATATGTAAAAAAAATACCGTCAATCAAGTGTGAAACCTGAAAACACTGGAGCTTGCGAAAAAATCAATTAATTGAGTCACTTTTTTTTTTCTTTTTTTCCACCCATATGAGAAATCCTTTTAAAAATGGCTCTTTTATTCAATTTATTTCAATTATAATGAATAAAAAACTAACTAATATAATATCTATATCCAGGTTTTTATACGATCAAATGAGCATTATGAGTCGTGCACTTTTGGATTTTCCAATGTTTTTATTTATATTTTCGGGCATAAAGTGCTTTACAGAAAATAACAACCGAAAATTGCTATACTAATAAAATAAGCAATCTCTAAACTAAGGCACAGACAAATATAATAATTTATATTTACTTGACAGCTTATTTTGAGGAGCTGAAAAAACGTATGTTAGCTATTGTGAGATTGAAACCATTAATAATAATAATAATCATTTATTTTCTTATCACAATAAGTGGTCTTAACAATAGTGAAAACTTAAAACTGCAAAACTTTTCCCACCTTTGTGAGAGACTGGTGCCTGAAGTAGAGTTTAGGAATAAAACCTGTGTTACAGGTCACCAGAACCATCACCTCGGTAAGATTTTTGTAGAAATGACCAGGAGATAACAATAACAGGTAAATCGAAAAAGTTCCAAGAACAAAAACATCTACTAAATAAAATAAAAAATAGTACAAAGAGCAGAAATAAGCAGAAATATGCAAGTGTATTGATTAAAATTATATGTGTGTGTGGGCGTATGAGGTGTATGCGAATTGTGAATGATTGTGAGTAAGGGTGTAGATGTGATTGGCGAGTGTTCGGTTTTGTGTGACTGTGTTGCGAGACATGGGTATGGGTGTGGGCTATGAAGGGTAATCAGGGCTTCGACCCTATTTGGGTACTATCAATAATTGTTCGATTGTTTGGTAATCAAGCGATTTAAGATATTTTTTTAAGGCTTTAATGCAACTAGATTTTGTTTCAGAATAGATATTTAGTGATTTATTTATTTTGTTGTATAAGTGTTGTCGGAGAAAGCAGAAGAATTTGTGGAAAACCATTATATGAAGTAATGGTTTCAGTTTCACAATAGCTAATTATTTCATACATTAGTCGGTTACTAAGACTGGTAGCAAGTCGGGCTTCCGAACGCATAAGCATTTCGCATAATCAGCCTATAAGGGTGGTCCCGACTGTCATTCGTAGATCTTTGACAGTTGTTACGGGTAGTCAGAAGCCCGAAAGTCTGACAACCAGTCTTACCTAGGGGTATCGTATCACCCAGTAACTGAGTTGTGGAGGTCAGATAGGCAATCGCTCCATGTAAAATACTGGTATTCAGCTGCATCCGGTTAGACTGGAAGCCGACCCCAACATAGTTGGGAAAAGGCTAGACAGATGATGAGCCTATAATGTCCCCACTGCTGGGACACAGACCTCCTCACAGTGAGATGGAGTGGGCCGTAATCCACCACAAGGGCCCAGTTCGAGCAGTGGTTGTCCAGTTGTAATAGCCGCGACTTACGAGATATAAGCCGTAGGTTCGAACCCAGACAAGCGCTTTACTTTGTGTTATTATTTCATCACCACAACTCTTAAAACGGCAAAGGAATACATCGTGGTCCTCACGGCGGCGATCTCTCGCGTCCAGCCCTGGTCCAGGCCATGGTACGGAGCGAGAGTGCATGGGAAGGCGTCACCTCCTTCTGCGAAGCAGTAATGCTTGCGAAGGAGGAGGCGGAACGCGTGAGGGAGAAGCAATCTTTGCGCCCTCTCGCCACTACTCGCCGCAGGAGACGCCCTGGGCGTCGGGAGTCAAGAGCTATCTCCCGGCCACCGTAGGCGCGGGCTTGCGGACGGCGAGCAATGGTCAGTTCGCCGTCTTGTAACGACCAGGCCCGGGGCGACGGCGCGTTGTGTTCCACGCGCGCCTCAAAGAGATGTCAGCAGTAATTTACGGGGTCCGCTGGGGCCGATGCTTGCCAGGATTGCGGGTTGTTCGAAAGAGTTACCGTGGCCCTTGGCAGGCAACTGAAGGAACACGGGTAAAAAGGAAACCAGCATGTCTTAGAACCAAAAATTCGAAGACATGTGACATCAAGCGGCACTGGGCCCGCGTGGTGGATTACATAAACATGAACAGCCTGTAATGTTTCCACTGCTGAAACACAGGCCTCCTGTCGCTGAGAGGGAGTGGGCATAAGGCGGATTAGGGCTCGTACAGACAGGCGCGACGCGACGGAGCGACGCGATTCTGCGATATATATCCGTAGAACAATTTCTATGGAAACGCGCGCGACAATTCACACAGGGGGACCTGTCGCGCCGCAACATGGTTGCGCCCCGATCCCAATACGAACATTTTGTATGGCGACGCGGCGATATCGCGGCGATATTCGCGCAGCGGCCGCGACGCCATACAAAATGTTCCTTTTGTATGGCGATGCGGCGATATCGCGGTAGCGGCCGCGATTCGCGTCGCTCTAGCGTGAAAGGTGTTGCAGCGCGGTAATATCGCAGAATCGCCCCGCGCCACGTCTCGCGACAAGTCGCGCCAGTCTGCACGAGCCTTTACGTAAGCATTTATTGGCAATATTGGGTGTAATTTATCTATAATATGTATGTATTTAAATATATATATGTATGTTTATCAGTTATCTAGTACTCATAACACAAGCTCTGCTTAGTTTGGGACTAGATGGCGTTGTGTGAAAGTTGTGGAATATTATGTATTATGTAATATATGAAAGACTTAAGTATTACTGATTCTTGTTATTATAATTCTGTAAAGTCATACTAGTTATGACGGTTGCAAACCCTGCCATCTAATCTCTTCACCACCCTTGGTTGACTGGTAGAGAAAGCCTAAGGCATTAAGGACGCGTTTGTAGCTTTTTGTGTGCGAAAAGTTTAAATAATTAAATCAATCTACATTCAACCTGACAATTGCACTGACCTGCAAATGACAAAAAACCGAACGAAAACTTGGATTTTGCGGACTACGTTAGCGCACACCCTTGATTGAAGTTTTTATACAAGTAAAGGAGAATATATCGAACTCAACATAACTTTTGATAGCAACTCAAGCAGCTTACCAATAACATATTACTCAACAATGAAAGTGCAAAGTGAACAAATCCTGCAAAAGCAACTATTCAAATAAGTAGCAGAATATATTTTATCGCGAGTCTTGGCAACGTTAGACTTTTACTTACAAAGTGGAAAGTTCCATTCTAATATTTAAGTTTAAGCACACAAAATAACTTACTTTACTATTTAAAAGTTTACACCCTTTGTGCTGAATTTTGTGGTGAATTGTAAAATGGTGACTTTTGGACGATAATTTTAGATCATTTATTAGCCAGAGAATAGTTCATTAGTATCATACTGAAGAATTCTGTTGTCGCGCTTGGGACTGTTATCTTCGGACAAAGACGCGGTTAGATTATGTTTTCAGGCGTATGTATGTATCTTTGTGTGTGGGATTCTTTACACACATTGAAGCATCCTAACGTCTGGATGGATTTTTATACATGATGTATCTGTCGACTTGGTCATGCGATGGTTTTCGACTAGGTTTTGTTTTTATGAACGCTTGAAAAAACGGTTCTAAAAATAAAAGCTTGAACATCAAGTCTTTGAAAATTTTAGTTGCAGCAGATTGTTTCGTGTTTTTTACTTTTTTTTAACTGATTTTCTATCTTTTCAATCATTAAGATTTTTATATAATGTGTTACAGAAAGTAAATTTAGCTTTTCGTACAAGGCAAACAATTCTCTACCCACGCTAGCATGTCGACTTTTGCTACGACAGCGTAGCCAACGTCGACGTATCAGCTACTTTGCTACGCCGTAGCAAACATACGCATGTTTGCTACGGCGTAGTTCGTAGGTGATGCGCTGACGAAAAACTTGAACAACTTATGATAACCGGTTATGAACAAAGAATTCTTTGCTGCGTAGCAAAGCACTATTTCTTCATGAGTTACCATAAGTGTTTGAGTAATCAATATCGACATCCAAATATTCTTTATAAATGACGAAAAGAGAAGAAAACACATTATAATTAAAAAACTCTAAAGTAAATTAACAAATTGCCGTTTCTTAACTAACGGTAAACTTGGAAATGTTATAGAGTAGCCATAATAAAAACGAAGGCTAATTACCAGCAAAGTGGCCTGAAAACTGGCCTGAAGTGGCTAACTTTAAGATATTGGACGAGCCGAGGCCGGGAAATCTTGTTGACGGTTTCGTGGAAATCGGCGGAGTTTATATTTCCATTAGAAATGGTTTACAAAATCTGGTTATTTATTAAGGTACTGGTTACACACGCGTATTATTATTATTTTTTTTCTAAAATATATAAGACAAATAGAAAATATATTTTCATGCCTATCAATGAATTTTTTAATGATTGTTTCTTTTAAAAGTCTATCAGATTTACTCCGGCTATTTTATTCACTAGATAGATTATTTCGTCAATTTTAATTTGGACTACATAATATTAAATTTTGTAAAGACGATTCATCACATGACTTAGCACCAATTTCTTTAAACTCACTACAGCTCAACAACACTCAAATTTCAATCTTATGTCTATACGATAAGATCTTAAATTAATTGGCATAATATAACTAAACGACCTTTGATTTTCACGATTCATTAAGCATTGGATGTGATTATTCATGAGAGATAACTATCAATTTTATATAAACGAATATGTTAAATGAATCGTAGTGAAGATAAAGTAAAAGCCATATGTAAGAATGTAAAACCTTAACCTTGGCTAATGTCTGACCTTTGCCTTTCAGACGGTAACTACTCAAAGAAACTAAATTTAGAGGACCTTCTCTTAAGTGGAGCGTCTTGTGTGAGTTTTACAAGAGTAAATTCATGTCATTGAACAATGACAATAACGTGTCACGATGACATGTCGCGTCACTCGGGGTGTACCGAATAAGAACGTCATTGTTAAAATAAGTTAAAAGCTGTTCAGTGCGGTGTGTGTTTGTGTGTATGTGTGTGTGTGTGTGTGTGTGTGTGTTCTGTTCAGTTACCGCTACCCTTGTCTTAATGACATCTCGTCTCCATCACATGATGATGATGTGACTACATTGCCGACTGTTCCCTCAATCATAACAGGCCTTCATCTATAGGCCAGTAGCCGTCACATAAGACTAAAAATGTCACTCGCCCTACAACCCTAACAATAACATAAAAAAAACACTCACATTGATTCGAACCCGGAACCTTTTCATACCACCACCGCATTACCCATAACACATCTACGTATGTTCTATTACATTTATTCGCAAAGAAGCAAAAAAAAAGAGAGATTTCTGTTTCGTTTGTCCTCCTACAATGCCTCTGGGAAATCTCTTGGATAAATTATTCCAATTCTCACGACACTTGCCAGAGACGGTTGTGTCACAAGGAATATATAACTCAACTGATAAACCAGTTTATGAGAAAAATGATATAAATCTTCATAATATGAATAATAAAGTGTAAAACTGTCTACTTTGTTTAGATTAATGTGGGTGAATTTTGATAAGTTGGAAGTCGGTTTTGTATGGGTTTTATTTTTAACTGTTCAGAGGGTTTCGGGTACCTACATATTTTTTACAATATTGTAAGGAAAGCTAGGTGTTTGATGTAATCACTGTACTAATTTTCTTGTAAACATTTCATAATGTGATCGAGCTCAGACAACAGACATCACAACCATTTCTGCCGTCAGGAAACATACATAGTGTTACAATTCGATATTACAACAATATTCTCAGTGTAAATTATTTCATCGACACTGCTCTCAAAACGGTGAAGGAAAATATCGTGAGTAAACCGGCATGTCCTAGAACAATTATTTTTTTTTTTTTTTTTATAAAAACGTTGCCCCACACTAGAATTTTCTCCTGTGTTGTGGGTGCGTTTACAAACATTCGCATTCGCAGACATGTGACATCTACCAACCAGAACTGGGCCCGTGTGGTGGTTTTTTTTTTTTTAATGTTGCCCTGCACTAGGAATTTCTCCTGTATTGTGGGTGCGTTTACAAACATTTAAACTTTACATAAACAGCCAGACCCGGAACAACTACTTGTAGGTCATATAAATATTGGTTCCGTGCGGGATTACGGCTCACTCCCTCTCACAGAGGAGGAGCCTGTGTACTAGCTGTGGAAACATTATGCTTCTACTATTTTCAGTGAATTTACATGCACAAGTACAGACGCCAGCACATCAAGCTACCCGAAACTGTCAAATTTTCCCAATCAACTTTTAACCTTATGCTTCACTACATAGTATAAAACAAAGTCGCTTCCCTGTCTGTCTGTCCCTATATATGCTTAGATCTTTAAAACTACGCAACGGATTTTGATGCGGTTTGTTTTAATCGATAGAGTGATTCAAGAGGAAGGTTTATATGTATAATACATGCATAATATAGATGAGAAACACTGATAATTTTAGAGGTTTCTAACGTAATGTCGTAAATAAACACATTTTTGCGCTTACATTGTAAACGCTGGCTGAACCCGTCGAGATAGATCAAAATAATGTACTACAGTATTGTATACCTTAAAACGGTCTACAAAAAAGTCCGCGATGGTATATGTCTATCTCTTAGGGATAACCCACAATAACCATTTTTTATCCTATACTTTTTACGAGAAATAATGGCTCTAAAATTATCAGTGTTTCTCCATTGCACCCGTGCGAAGCCGGGGCGGGTCGCTAGTCAGCGATAAAGTTGAAAACCAATTAAAGAAATTTTACAGATTGCAGTAGCATGATGTGCTGGCGTCTGTACGTAAGGTGTATCCATGGACGATAATTCATTTAATGGTTTTCAATTTTTGACCCGATGTTTCAATGTACAATTAAGTAGATAATGTGTAAAATGTTCTCGAAATGAAAATCTAAATATTTTATTTCACATAAACAGACATCACCATACCAAATGGCAATAACCTTGGCTGTCAACTTTGTAGTGACACTCCTATTGCTTTTAGATTGGGAATAGAACCCACGACTGAACACTGACCCCCAAAACCAGGCCCAGTTTGGGGGTTAGGATCAGATTTGTGGCAATATATTCGTATGTTATTTTATGATGACCGGCTTGTAACATGTATTTCTTAATGTCAAATAAATAGGAGAAGGAATAACCTAGATAACTAAATAAATAACAAATAACCTTTGGCAGGCCTGTTGGTCTAGTGGTCAGTGGCCCTGACTGCTATGCGCAAGGTCGTGGGTTCAATTCCCACCTAGGACAAAATATGTTTGTGTGATGAGCACGATCATTTATTCTTTGTCTGGTTGTAATTTATCTATAACATGTATGTATTTAGAAATATATATGTATGTATGTTTATGAGTTGTCTAGTACTCATAGTACAAGCTCTGCTTAGTTTGGGACTAGATGGCGTTGTGTGAAAGTTGTGGAATCTTATTATTATTAACATATTTTATTTATTTTATTGGCACTTATGAAACGTCAGAAGCTAGGTGTACGGTTCCAATAAATCGTTTACTATGGAAAAGAGCCGGCCAGAAGAGAATCTTAAACAAAAATTGGCTTTTAAAATATTTTCAAATTACAGTGTTAACAGATATGGGAAGATAGTGTAGTTTTGTAGCTACAGACTGACAATAACATGGAACTAAGATTACAGACAGTTAAATTTATTTTATAGCTCTGTATGACTTAAACCCGCACTTAAGTCACGCTTTTCTATGACTTAAGTGGTCTAATTTTACACGAAAAGCCTGACCAAAGTGCGGGTTTAGGTCACACAAGCTATAATATAGTATACAATAAGTGTGTGTACTCATTTCACAACATGCATCAATGGACTATTTGTTCAATGATCCAACTTATTGAAGCTGACTGTACTTATGTATATTTAAATTAGATTTCCACAAGCTTTTTTCATTAGTGGCGGCCAACCGCAGGTGCAATGCGCCACCGCTTTATGCTGGACATTACATACGCACATATTATACCGTTTCGGAACATTATACGTGCTTAGGTACCGGTAGATGTAACCTGTGGATTTTAAAGCTCCTGAGAATGCATGCATTATGTGCGACCGCATCATCGCTTACCATCAGGAAAGGTGCATAACATATCATCAAGCCCTTATTATCTGAAGGGTACAGCAGATGTGTATAGTGAAAGAAAAAACAAAATACTTTTATTTGCGGTGAACATGACGCAGAGAAATAAAACGAACACAAAAAGGAAAAGTTGGGGAAAAATATGCGTCACATCCACGCAAAACGGCCACCACTTAGCATAATTCCAAGAACCTATACGAGACAGAGCCCCAGCGCTGGGTTTCAGCGACAGCTGGCGCGAAAACATAATTTAATAATAATTACCTACATTATTCTTACGCAGTACATAAAATTAAAATAACTAAAAAACCATACCTGTATACACAAACCTAAGATAAGATAAGATAAGATAAGATAATTTATTTATTTGCGTAAAACATGGTATACATAGGTGTTATTATAGCATATAAGATCGTACATATTTAGCTTAAAGTTAAAGCACGCAAACTTAGAAAATTAACATAATTGAAAATTACAAGCATTATAATTTATGTTCAAAAAAGTCATTAATGCTATAGAAGCTGTTTTCATTCAGCCATCTATACAATTTAATTTTAAATAATCTGCAATTTAACACTTTAAATTCACTAGGTAACTTATTATAAACACGTACAAACATAGCGAATAATACTAATAATAATATATACAACATTATTTTTAGTATACTGCAAACCTGAATATAGTTTGTTCAGAATAAGTAACTGAATCGATTTCAATAAAATGGTAACAAGTTGGACACCGAGCGACACTAAGTACATATCCGCAATCATATGCGCACAACACAGGTCACAGCCGGTCGGCCAGCGGCGCGTGTTAAGTGGTAACCCTCTTTTTGTACGGAAAATTAGGTAACATAACAAGCTTATAACTTCGTAATTTATCATGATACAGTTTTGAAATTTTGTACATAGATTCTTTACATAAAAATACTAGACACGTGTTTCGCTCCACCACGACCTATCGTCGCTATTTCATGAAATATCAATCAGTAGGATTATATGAGGGTTGTACTGATGATTTCAATGATTATGAATCTGTAAAGTCATATTTGTTACGGTCGCGAATTATATTTTAATTAACACACAACCTGACACGGACCTGAAAATTGTAAAAAAACGCAAGAAAATTCGAATTATGCTGGCTTTCCTGGAGCTTTCCCCTTAACCAACAAATTTAAGGTAAAGCTAAATTTTAGGTGAAAATGAACATAAATGAAATCAAGTAGCCATTCTATTCCTTGCCAGAAATAACATGAGAAATAACAAACTTGACACTGCTAAAGGAAAAGCTGAAAGCTCTATAATAAACTCCCTTTGACAGTTCGCAACATTGAGCAGTTCCCTAATAAACTTGTAGTCAATGTAGTCGATCTAGTTTCTTTCGGTATCTTTCGACGCCATTTTTTGTGTAACTTGATACATTACTTTTGGGTATTCGCGTTGATGTCGTTTTATTGGACCTGTAGCTTGTTGCTTGCAGGTTTGGACCTAAAGATTATGTCAAAAGTATTGGCAAGAGCATCCTTATTTTGAAGAATGCTGATAATCACTATGATGATAATAACTATTATAGTTTAGCATGATCAGCATATAATGCTCCCACTGCTGAGACACAGGCCTCCTCTCAGTGAGAGGTAGTGGGCCGTAATTCACCACGCAACCCCAGTGCGGGTTGGTAGACGTCACACGTCTTCAATTTTTTAGTTCCAGGACATGCAGGTTTCCTCACGATGTTATCCTTCACCGTTTTTAAGAGCAATGGTGATGAAATAATTTACACAAAGGAAAGCGCCTGCCTGGGTTCGAACCTACGAAACCTGCGTTACTAATCAATACATCCTTAAATTAAACCCTCAAAACATTTTCATTGGATGTTTATCAGGCATTCTTTATCTATTCTTCTTGTAAACAAGTTCGATGGAATTGTCGTCAAGTAATAAATATTTAAAATTCACGTCCCTGTTTGTCCAATCTGTCATAAACTAAACTGCGTCACCTATCTTCCTGGAACTTGGTCTGCGCAGACTGGTTCTGATTCAAAAGGGCAAGTCTCAATTTTCTTTTGACATCAAACGCGCCATCATTACTAAGACACCGGTCTACCGTTATTGGAATCTGAGCCGACACTCCCGACACAAATAAACTGACAATCACACCTCTCGCTCGTTTCGCTTTTAGCGCTTTTTTCGCTTTGATGTCGGCGCCAATTGTAGTAGTCGTGTTGTATGAGAATTGGAGACGATTTGTACACATTGTCGACCTAAGAAAAGGAATACTGTAACTTTGTGAAAAGGTTGAGTGAACTGTAAATGGACTTCCTGACGTCTATGTTATTCAAAATTCGGAAGTGATGGTGTTAGTTTAAACGTCTCTTGTGCCATCAATTTTATCAGCAATTGCCTGTATAGCCTGAAGCACAGGTTTGAATAGACTTAGATCGGTGGGTCACTACCTTACATTATAATTCCGAACCATCATTACTTAATAATAATAATAATATTCCACAACTTTCACACAACGCCATCTAGTCCCAAACTAAGCAGAGCTTGTGCTATGAGTACTAGACAACTGATAAACATACATATATATTTCTAAATACATACATATTATAGATAAATTCCACCCAGACAAAGAACAAATGATCGTGCTCATCACACAAACATTTTGTCCTGGGTGGGAATCGAACCCACGACCTTGCGTATAGCAGTCAGGGCCACTGACCACTAGACCAACAGGACTGCATTTGCACTTGTAATTAAAATGTTTTAGCATTAGGTTATTTTTAGGCACTATAATTGTATGGTAATTTACTAACGTAGGCTAAAATGTACACTTTTTGTAAACGTTTTTTAAAATTTAAGTTCGAGTTATATTCTTAAAACTATACTCAGCACCCGAGATTACTGGTTGCAAATCTGTGTTATTACGGGTAAGTACAACACCAAAGAAGTCACTGAGGGCCGATAAGTATGGATGCCATCGGCAAGCGTACTATGGTGGGACGCTCCCCAGCTAGATGGACTGACGACCGTAGGTAAAGGTAGCTGGACCAGACTGGATGCAGAAGACGGAGGTCAGTGTGTTTTGGCGCAGCCTAGGAGATGCCGATATCCAGCAGTGGACTGCGCTAGGTTGGGTTGATTGAAGGATGCCATGCTATGATTGTTTTAAAAGTCATCATCATCTGCCTAGACTTTTCCAAACTATGTTAGGATCGGCTTACAATCTAGATAGATGCAGCTGAATACTAAAAGACCCTAGATTTTTTAAAGATATCAACAGAAAAACACGCCCTGTCGATAGGCACTTTTTGCACCCAATTCTCTCGACTCACAAACCGGGTCTGATGACATATTCGTTCCCGAACTCAGCGCTCCATCATTTTCCTTTTATACCGTCGTTGAAAAACAAGAAAAACCTTAAGATAAGGAGTAACACATAAGAAATACAAAGGAAACCGTTCCTCAGTATCAAATGTAATAGATTTACGCAGTTCCTTTCCGTCCTATTGATCAGCAACGGTATTACTTTCGGTCAACTTGACATGAGGGACAAACGGTTGTTCGTATCGGTATATATACAGAGTGTTTGGTAGAAGGACTGACATAACTTTCTTAGGGATAGGAAGTGTCATATTATCCTAGTTTTCACCCACAACACCTGTCTTAAGTGTCACTGTAGGTAATTGAAATAATAACGTTTCTTTTTAATCATTATTGTCACAACTTTTTTGTTTGTGATTGTAATAGAGTGCAATAGTTTTTGGTGTTATCTGCAATGTATATTTAAGTACAATTGGTTCTATAAAATGACTTGGGTCCTTCCAAAGTCGTTTAATTGTGCTAAGCAACGAAACAATTCAGTTCAAAAATTAATGATAAAAATGAAAAATAAAACAATTTTGTGCTACCAAATGACATCCACAATCCCACAAAAGATTGTGTCGGTCCTTCTACTAAACACCCTGTATATATGTATGCTGTAAATATAAATATATATTGTTTCTGTCCTTGCCCAAGGCAATTGGGTCGGAAATTTCATGCACTTACATAACGTGGTACTCAGTTGAAATTGGGCAGATCTTAAAATAGATACGATTGTGGAATAAAAGCCAATCTCAAAATCTTTTTTGAATAACCCAACAAAAACAACGTGATTTGAAAAGGAGAAAGAAAACTAGGTTTATTTGTCACAGAAACACGTGCATGCCAAAAGGTAATTAACTCGAATAATAAAGGAAAATAAAAGCTTAATAGATCTATAATCACGAACACAAAACACGAGAGACGAACGAGCAGACGCTGCGGTATTAGTTTAAGTGTGTAGGATAAGTTTACTAACATAGTTGTACTTGAAGTACAGATAAATAGATAAAACAGAAATAGTCGACAGCGAAGACCAAAACTGATGTAACTGATGTGACCGTTGAAAAAATTACTAAAGGAGAACGTTAAATGCATTCGTGTCCCCATGTCTGCTTGTGACAACAAACTGCGGTCACTATCCTACCCCAAAATGCAAAAACAGGGGCGTACTTTCGTAAAAAAGTAAACGATTTAATTCCAAAGGTTTGTCTTTTACAACTCTAAGGCAAGGAAATACTGTTGAAGTATTTAAAAGAAGAGTGAAAAACACTAACTTTCTACTTTGTCATAAATGCATATGTGTTTATTATTTAAAATATTTATATCTCGGAAATACGTCTGTCATTCAAATCGGGACGCCAGCGCCAGCAAGCGGCGTTCGACAGAGTCTACAACATAAGCTTGGCCAGAGTGAAGTTGACTTCGGTGGCGGTCAAGCAGTAAGACACGTTTAGAAACAGTGTGTGATTAGTTTGTTCGTAATTTCGTATACCTAATTTGGTATACCGACACTGGCCTATAGTTACTCGGGTCAGTTCTATTTCCGGATTTATAAATAGGACTGACCCTAGCAATCGTAAGCGTATCGGGAAAACACCTCGTGATAAGCACACGCTTATATGTTTATATTTAAATTAGAGAATTGTTTTCATTTCTGTGTCGATTTTGGCGTTGGCGGTTCGACGTAATGTGCTAGCCCGTAGGTTTGCGCGTTGTAGTAGGGATGTTAATGTGCGTCCAATATAATAATGGCTTCAGGATGTTGGTGGGGCTTCCGCGCTTCTGCAGCGCTTCGCAGATGTTCGCACAGAACAGCGTCAATAATGGGTAGGTTGCGCGGAGGCTCCAACGGCATCCTAAAACATTATTAGAAAAATTGGACAGGACAATCCCTTTGTGTTGGGCAACGTCATTTTTAGTAGTTTTAGTTTGTAATAGTTTATTAATTTAGTTTTTTAAGTCATAGTTACTAATACTATATGGATTGTGAGTAGTCCGAAATAAAGAATATATTATATAATATTTTATCAAGGCAGCAGACCTAATAGTTTGAAATATATTTTTTTATAATTATTTTGAGTATTATTTTTTTTTTGATATTGAAAGTATATTCAGACGAACTACGAAGAAGAAATCTGTCAACCAGTCTTACCAAGCGATATCGTATTACCCAGTAACTGGGTTGTGGAGGTCAGATATGCAGTCCCTCTATTTAAAATACTGGTATTCAGCTGCATCCGGTTAGACTGGAAACCGAACCCAACATAGTTGGGATAAGGCTAGGCAAATGATGATTCCGGCGAACAACGACAAGTCTTATCGGAATAGGTAATGGCTGAAAAATTTACCCGTATTTCAGGATAAATCTCGTGTTCCCAGAATAAACAATAATGCTTTTAAGTTAAACATCCATTATCCGTTTAGGGCGTGCCTTAAGTTACGATTAAGTAAGGTTGATTATGATTGGTTTTGGAGGAAAATGTAGATATTTTGATAGAATTTAATGTTTTATTCAAAATGTTTTAATCATACTTGATTGTGTTCTGAAAAATGGCAAAATAAATGTCTTAGTGGAGGAGATTTCTTCAGTCTTGCTTATGAGTTTCTGGTAGCTGTTTTTTCTTTTTTTCACTCAATAGCTAATGTGGTGATTTTATACAATACTAGTGTCTACTCGCGACTTCGCCCGCGTGTTTCTTGTTCCCCCGATCCAACCCGTCGTATCGCAGAACCCTTTTACTTCGTTTAGCGTTCTTTCTGACATTTTTTGTTTTTGCTCGTCTTCTAAGGGTCCTAGCGTGACATTAGGTAGCCTTGACCAAATTGTGGGCGTTTATTTTTTTTTTAATCCGACGTGTAGCTCTTGAGATTAACTCGTTCAAACAAACAAACTCTTCAGCTTTATTATTAGTAGATATATAAACCAACCTTAAATCTGTACGTGTCCATATAGTTAATTCTTTTTTTTTTTAAACGTTGCACACCTCAGTAGCATGTTCAAAAATCAA